>JAANDH010000754.1:128883-143323 GCA_011799765.1 Nymphaea thermarum
GACTAAAATTGCCCTCTAAAAGAAGTTTCTTTTGTCAAAAGGAGGGTCAAATGGGTCTTGTTCACCAAAAGACTAAAATCGCCCTCTAAAAAAAGTTGCTTTTGTCAAAAGGAGGGGCAAATGGGTCTTGTTCGCCAAAAGACTAAAATCGCCCTCTAAAAGAAGTTTCTTTTGTCAAAAGGAGGGGCAAATAGGTCTTTCCCACCAAAAGACCAAAATCGCCCTCTAAAAGAAGGCTTTTTTGTCAAAAGGATGGGCAAATGGGTCTTGTTCTAATTTGGATTTGGAAGTTGGATTTTGGATCTAATTTGAATTTGATAATTGGATTTTGAGTTTGAAATGCTAGATTTGGATCTAAACTTGGATTTAAAATTCATTTTAAAAATAATAAACCGAAAATTTTAATAGCCCCATTTTTGAAAAATTTGGGGTGATAACAAACATGTAAAGTGACTAAATGGATGATGCGCTGCATGGGCTCCCGAAAGGTGCTCAATAATGTCCACTCTCAAGAACGAGCCATGGTACGAGCATCGGCACTCACCATCAGAAAAATACCAGAAATCTTTATTTCCACATTTTTAACTATATTTATCGAGTTGCTCATTTTTTAGAAAGATTTGTGAGTGGAAGATCCAGACATGAGTTCTAGTGGGCCCACTATGACAAACCCATTCCCTACATGAGAAAGAACTGCATAAAGTAAATGTGGTACCAGCCAATAGTCAACAACACAAACAAGCTTTATCTTTGATCTCTTTTTTAAAAAATTGTTGAAGAGTTGTTTAGCAATTAGAACATAAGTGTTAGCATGTTGTAATTTTTAGAATAGATTCATGGAATACTAAACTAATTTGATGATACTAAACGCTCTTTATGGTTATCTTTTTACAGCTATTTTACCATTGCACTTTGTTCTAAAGGTGAAAGTGTGTTAAGGAGCTGTTTCGTCTTTTCGGACATCCAAACATTCCCTTTTTGTTATGTTCAATATACTTTGCTTAAAAATTGGTTTTTGAATGACGTGTAGCATGGTTGGTGGGGAGTCAAGGTCCCACAAAGGTCAACAAATGACTGAAAATTATTCAGCACTAGAATAGAATTAGGTCATGGGGTCACCGAAAAAGGTGTGTAGGAAAGGCTATGGTAGGGTGATATTATGTCAAAGATGTGGCTATGTATTATAAAACATAATTTTCTTCTTATCTAATACTATTTAAGTATTTAATGGTTCCAAATCACTCAATCATAGGAAGATATATGCCTTTTTTTGGCATTCTATGATGGACATACGACAACCTTAATTTTGCCAGCCCTAAACCATGTTTACATTTTCTAAAAAGGGCACATGCAAAACATGAAATGCTGCGTTCTTGGTAGGAAACTAAATAAGCCTTAAAGAGGGCATTTGGTAACAAAAACACTCTTTGTAATGTCATAAAATAAATAGACATGATGGTTGATTTTAGCCATCTGATCTTTAGATTGAAAGCCTCAGATGTTGGCTTTTTAATAATTTTTAACATCTTCTCTCTCCTCGAAGTCTCCCTCCTTTCACAATTTTCTCAATCCCTTCCTCCATCCCACATCCACAAGCACTGGCCACAGCCTCTTTGTCCTTCCCTAATTTGCCAGAGGACCCCTTTTGTGTTAACAAAAGATAGGTGGATTATTCCCACCATCTCCGCTGCCACCACTGGCGGCCCAGGAATTGGTGGAGTCTTGGAGGGCCCTCCCCCTGCAGCTATTTTAAATCAGGGATGCCACTTAAGACAGTTGGGAGGGAGGAAGAGGGAAGAAGGGAGGGAGGCATCAGGTTGAGAGAAAATGTTAAAAAAACAATAAAAAAAAGTTAGCATCTGAGCCAAAAGATCAGATGGCTCAGATCAACTATCATTTTGACAAATAAATACCAGTCATGGTTCAACTTCTCTTTCTGCCACTCTCTTTATATATATATATATATATATATATATATATATATATATATATATATATATATATATATATATATATATATATATATATATATATATATATATATATATATATTATTCAAAAGATTTTTCCTAAAACACAGCTGATTGGAAACCTCATTTTATCTAACTGAATGCTCCGTTGAAGGTGAAATAAATCATGGATCATTATTTCCAGAAGTAAGAATTCATTTAAAGTGGACTTTGTGAAATTCAAAGCGAATCTAAAGAACAATTTAGATTCAAATCATGAATTTGACTTGTGATACTAATCCCAATGCAGGATTACGAGTCCAAACAATTACAAATGTCATTTGAGATCCAAATCCAATTACAAATGTAATTTGAAATCCAAATTTGATTACAAATGTCATTTGAAACCCAAATTCAATTGCAAAATTCAAATTTTGACTTAGATCCAAGAATTGGATCTAATTCAGTCTAGAATGCTACATGGGACCCACTTGTGGGCCCCACCTAGCCCGTGTGGTCAAAAACCCCCCTGGGATCACACCCCCATTTAAATAAATAAATAAATAAATGTATTCTTCCAATTAAATGAAAAAAAATCATTTTCAAGGAGAAATGAATGATATCATAATTAGAAACCTAAGAAAAGAGAAACACTTATGCATCTCTCTCTTCTTTAACTAGGTCTTCTTTAAAGAGTTTTCAGTCTTCGAAAAGCAATAACTAGGCTGGTCAAAGCCACTTAATTCAAGTAGGTTCGACCCTAGTGCACCCAAATCTTAGCTAGGCTCAGTCAAAATGGGCCCAGTTTGATCAAAAAGTAGGTCTGTCTCATGATCCAATTAATGGACGAAAATAGACTTTGATCGAACCAAACCCACTTTGACTAAACTCAATCAAAGTACAATTCAGCTCAATTAAGAGCTTTCTTAGCTCAAATTTATCAAATCACCTCACATAAAGTCAAACTACTCGCAATTGAGCTTTGACTTTGGTCAATTGGTCGAAATAGACCAATGTGGACAATTTTGCCCCTCTATGATCAAATTGAGATTATAGGGCCTAAATTGGCTTATGAAAGGTAATTAAACATTTGGATTTGTCAAATAGATAAATCAAATACCAAATTAAAATTCAATTTTTCAAAGAAAAGTTTGATTCAGTTGAAATCCATCTTCAATCAAATTATGAACGAAAATACCCTTTTCGATACAAATTTGATAGAATTTTTAAATTTTATTCAAATTTTAAATTGAATTTTCATAATTCAATGGAATTTAGAGCTTAGAAACTAGGTTTTAACCTAACAAGCTCGATTTTAAACAAAGAAAAAAAAATAAAGAGCACAAAATAAGGAAAAACCCTATGCAAGGGCATTTTCATCCAATTTTTTTGTCAAAGTTGATCAGCTAGGTCTGAACCAAGTTGACCAAACCTAACCCAGCTCACCTAGCTCGTGTCATTGAAATAAGGATGAGTAAATAGAGTCATTAAAACTCATTTAACTCATTTTTCATCTCCCTAAGCCTTGGTTAATCTTCCAAGGCAAATTTAAGGAGGTGGTTGAACCCACCTCCTCATCTATATAAACCTCACCTTGGCCACCAAGGGGGAGGACGAATTTTGGAGCATTTTATCAAGTTGCTGCAGCCAAGAAGCTAGGAGGGAGAAGCCAAGGAAGAGAGGAGAAATTTGTCCAAGTCCTCTTCCCCCTTTCCTCCATTTTCTTCTTCATTTTCTTCTATTCTCCCCATTGATTTTGCTAAGTTAGGGTGCTTAAGTGGACCCTTACTTAGGATTTTCGTGGTGAGAAGCTCTCTTTACCACTCCAAATTTCAGCAAACAAGTCATTTCTTATTATAGCTTTGCTAAGCTTGAATACACGGTTGGATTCTTGCTTAGGATTGCTCGAGTTAGAAAACAAGTGAAGACGAAGGACAAGCATCAAGACCGACCGCAAGGTAGGTGATTTTAACTCACTTCTCTTCTACTTTAGCTTCTTGTTGATTTATTTTAATTCCAGCAACTCGTGGGAGGGTTTATTTTCATTTGCTTATGGCTGGGAATGATGTCCAGTTGAGGGAAACCTATGCTTCAATGTATATGTTAATGCATAATGCATGCATATGTCAGTTTTTCTTAAATATGAACCCACGTATCAAATTTTGAAATGGGCCCCAAGGCCACGTCCCTCTCAAAGGAACCAACTTAACACCATTTTGAACTCCCTACCATAAGAGAATCCCACGGTGAGAGAGTGATCTTGCTGCAATATATATATATGATGAAAAAGCCTATTAAGGAGGGATGCATTCTCATGAATGTAATCCATCTTTGTATGGCGAAATTAAGGATGAACTAGCTTGAGCATTCATTTTTCCCTTTCTATTTAAAGTTATTTTGTTTCATGCTTTATTTAATTGATCAAGGGTAGTAGGGGAGATTTGAAACAAGTTTTTACTCTTCCCACGTAAAAGAACCCAGCCATGAATCTTCATGATTCGTGAGTTATGTGGTCCCTTCATGAAATTTCATTTTGAAGAGTAAAGTACGAATATGCATACATTGTTATATATATACATATACGTGTTCAATCTCTTGTTAAAGTTTGCTTTCCTCTCTTAAAATCAGATTGGAACACGTTTCCAAACTGGTTTTAAGAAGATGGTTTATTTTGATTTTCATAGTACCAAGTTATGAAATCATTTTCATTTTATTTTAAAATTTGCTCAATTTCAGCAATCCATACGTAGGATGTATGTTTGTTGTTGAAATCAGACCATGTTTTATAGGAATTGGTTTAAGAATGTCAAATTCTATATATTTGAAATGCCAACTATCCTAGAACCATCTAAGGAAGTTGACGATTTCATGAGTACGAAATCTGAAGTTTGATGAAGGACTTCTCATTTCTATCTAAGAAACAACCCCTTGATTGGAATCAATGTCCATAATTTTCAGCTATATAAATCAACATAAGGTCTGATTTTTTTTAGCTATCTTGAGACAAAAGTGGATGTCATTCACGTCTCCCATCTATTTCAAAAAAAAAAATTGATTTTGACATCACTTGCATATTTTTCATCATTTTGATAGTTTAATGTTAAGTCTCAAGCTTATGGACTACATCTCTAATTCATGTGCTTAATCATATAATAAGCATATTTAGAGAAAGTCCTACATGTTAATTATAATCAATCTTTATGTATAGATTGTATGATATGTAATTACAATGAATGAATCTTGAGAGATTATGAGAGAGTGAAGAATGTATGTTTCATATGAATGAATCTTGAGAGATTATGAGAGAGAGAAGAATGAATGTTCCATATAGTTTCCCTTCTTGTTTCATGCATTCACCTTCACTCAAAATCAATAGCACCACATGCACATTCTCAAGAAGTTAAGTGATTCGAATTTGAGTTGCAAAAAGTGACCAAGTCATATTGCAACAAGAATTTGTAAACTTCTCTTAACTTCAAAAGAAAACACAAGCAATGCACTCCTAATTTTGGCCAAAGTGCATTTGGAAAACAACATGTTTTCAAACAATTTGGAACCCATGTTTTATAAAAAGAATGAATCCTACCAACTCAAATCACATGATTTGGCAAAAGAAGCATTCAAAAATCGATTTCCTTTGCTAAGGAAACTTAGCTATTTTCCAAAAGTTGATAATTTCAACTCATGAATCATCTAGAGTTCACAACAAAGAACTCAATTTCAATCTCGAATGGCAAAAGTTTTGAACCAACTTGAAAATCCTTCAATTTTCAAAATGAGTTCAAATCACTTATTCAAAATGAATTTTGGTTCTTGAATCCAAAACCTCAATGCACAAGCATATAGGATTTGCATCAATAACTTGTACATGATCCAAATGATCCTAGTCCATGGTCCAATTACCCCTGTTAAAGGCGGCAGGAACAGTTGGACCTCGTACTGATGGGCGGATCCCTTTCTCTTGAAAATTTTTCCTCAAAACCTCAATTTTAAAAGAATTTTGCTGACTCGCATTTCGACCCCTTTGAGAAGAGAGTGGGGTGTGAACAGATGGCACACCCGGTGGGACCCGTCATTGTTTGTCTAAGGACTTATTTGGATCATATACAAGTTATTTCACAATGCCGGATATCAATTGCACAAAAATTTTCTTCCTAAACATGCATTCTGGCATCATGTAGTGTACATTGAGGAAATTCCATGAAACTCTTTCATTTCAATTTATCCTACCCCTCCTCAATTTAGGGATTGTATGGAGCCCATGTATCCTCTCAAATTTTCAAATCTATCTCTTAGGAATATATGCAATAGAGCCATCTATTTCACATCTTCTCATGAATTTTGAAAAACAAATCCTTACCTATATCATATCTCAGTCATCATGTTGCCGGGCTATTTCGAGGACATTAGTCCAAGATATAGCCTTACAACTGGACCACCCAATTGGACTGAGAAGTCCCCCCATTAGTACTGAAAAGGACAATAGTTCCGGTATATCGATGGGTGAAAAGGAGAATTGGAGAGCCCAAATCTAGAAAACCCTTGGAGGAGTCTATGCCAGTACCATAAATTTGGTATATAGGCATACCTTAAATTTTGAACTAAGCAAGAACAATTTACCCATTTATTCTCCATAGGTTCCAAGACCAATTTTCAAAACAATGCATATAGGCAAGAGTCCTAGGGAATGCATTATCAATTTTTCGTTAATTGCTTATTTGGATGCATATGATGTTTTACTTTGCCTCTAAGTCCATGTCCAAACCCAATGTCAAAACTCTTCTTGAGTCTCTATTGGGTAAATTCATGTCAAAGTCTAATACCTTCTCTTGTCTAGATGGACTCAGAAAGCATTTTCCCATATGACCACATCATATTCGGGTCGTGTCAAGGTCGATCTGGACTTCGCATCATCCCAAGTGGAGTCGACCTACCTCAGTGGTATCTTTCATGGTACCCAACTTTTCGTTGTATGTTTCCGGACCACTTAGAAGAATGCAGTCTCGAAGAAGCAATCAGCCTTGCCATGCAACCTATCAATGGAAGTTTAGTCCATGCAATTGCCGAAAGATGGAACCCAAGAACCAACACATTCTGGTTTCCATGGGGTGAAATGACAATGACTCTTGATGAGTTCTCCAACATTATGGGTTTGCCAGAACCAAAAGGTGACCCAAGAGGACCAATTGAAGACCAGTTCCTTGTAAACCAAGGTCAAGTCAAAAACTCTAGAAGTGATTCGTAAACTCACAGGGAAACGGAGTTGGCCTTTCCTAGAGAAAGATAGACATCAATATCTTCAACTACAAGAACTTGGTGAAACATATTCTCAATTTGTCAACCCTGTGTCACTGTCTAGAAGTGTTGCAGACAAGTACAAAAACTCCATGGTGACTTGTACCGCAGGTCTTATCTTCTTCAACAATGAAGAACACATAATGGATTTCTGCATAGCTCGCCTCTTCAGAAAATGGGGGCATGTCCAAGTCCGTCAAATATCCGTAGCAATGGCAGCCTTGGCATTCCTTTAGAGAGGACTGACCAAATTTTCAATTGGGGACACAAACTCGATAGAAGGATGTGTCTTTGCACTGCAAGCTTGGTTCTACAAACACGTGGGGCCACAATCATGTCATTTTCAGAATACCAACGGCCAGTTATCCAGTATGGAGCACTACCGCAGAAAGATGGAGGAAGTTGATGACTCCACCATCATTTGGGACTTCTTTGATCGAGAAGTCATCAAGTCAAGATACACCTACAACCCAGTCAGAGGAAGTCTTCTATTGGGGCCATTTTTCATAGTCGAATACCATCCAGAGCGTTGCCTCAGACAATTATCACTGCGTCAAAGGAAAGCATATCCAATTGAGTCAGAAGGAGCCATCGTAGAGTGTGAACTAGATATCGAAGAGTGGTTCCAAATCACTTAATGATAAAAAGATATATATCTTTTTTTGGCATTCTATGATGGGCATACAACAACCTTAATTTTGCCAGCCCTAAACCAAGTTTACATTTTCTAAAAAGGGCACATGCAAAACATGAAATGCTCCTTTCTTGGTAGGAAACTAAATAAGCCTTAAAGAGGGCATTTGGTAACAAAAACACTATTTGTAATGTCATAATATAATGAGACATGATGGTTGATTTTAGCCATCCGATCTTTAGATTGAAAGCCTCGGATGTTGGCTTCTTTTTTTTTAATACTTTTTAATATATTGTCTCTCCTCGATGCCTCCCTCCTTTCACAATTTTCTCAATCCCTTCCTCCATCCCTCATCCACAAGCACTGACAACAGCCTCCCGCTCCTTCCCTAATTTACCAGAGGACCTCTAAGAACAGGCCACAACCTCCCTCTCCTTCCCTAATTTGCCAGAGGACCTCTAAGCACTGGCCACAACCTCCCTCTCCTTCCCTAATTTGCCAGAAGACCTCCATCTCCGCTGCCACCACTGGCGGCCCAGGAATTGGTGGAATCTTGGAGGGCCCTCCCCCTGCAGCTATTTTAATTCATAGATGCCACTTAACACAGCTGGGAGGGAGGAAGAGGGAAGAAGGGAGGGAGGTATCAGGTTGAGAGAACATGTTAAAAAAATAATAAAAAAAGCTAGCATCTGAGCCAAAAATCGGATGGCTCAGATCAAGTGTCATTTTGACAAATAAATGCCAGTCATGGTTCAACTTCTCTTTCTCCCTCTCTCTTAATATATATATACATATAAATATATATATATATATATATATATATATATATATATTATGCAAAAGAATCATCTTTCCTAAAAAACAGCTTATCGGAAACCTCATTTTATCTAACTGAATGCTCCATTGAAGGCTAAATAAATCATGGATCATTGTTTCCAGAAGTGAGAATTCATTTAAAGTGGACTTTGTGGCTTAAAATTTCATCAATTACCTCAATTTTTTTTTTCTTTTGGCATGCCAGAATGGGCCACATGGAATATTGCATACGTCGCTTCTGAAAACAGGTAACCCAATTGTGGATCCCATCTTATCCCTATCATAATGCAAAAACAACATTCATGGTTTTTTCATACATGCCAAGTAGATAATATTTGCAATACATCATCTCCAAAGAGGGTTTACACAATAGTGAGATAACATATGTTTGGAACAAGAACTCCCACATAAATAATTGTTAAAATCTAAGGGCAAAAGTTATGTGATATTTTCTTAAAGATAAATCTAATCTGAATCTAAATCCCATTATATATGTATGCATATTTGAATCCGAATTTGAACCAGACTTGATGCCAACTCTTATATAAGAAGTCGATTCAGTTTCCCTATCCTATATTATTTTTTTCATATTTGTTTTTGTCTAAAGCTTCAAATAGGACATACATTGACATACTTACAGAGAATGAACCATGGTAATTGGCAATGAAAATAACCAAACACATCAAAACTACTGAGGTAGCTTCGCCCTCATTTTAAATCCATCAGTCCTTCTGCAACAAAACAAAAGTGCTAAAATGGTTCCCAAAAGTAACATGGCCTCACGTGAAACAGAGTTTTAGCGACCCGTCACTCTTGTCCAAAAGATAGCATGTAACCTATTCCTGATTGAACTTTGAAACTGTTTAGCAGATCAATCCGGTGAAGTAATTCATATCGCATGATTATGAATTTGATATCAAGTTTCATGATTGAATTACAATCTCTGTACTGATCCGGTTTTAGAAATATAGGATTTGAATATAGGTCCAAATGTGATTATAAGGAGCACCTAAAAAATGGATTTAGGTAACTGAAAATATAAAGTATACGATATATATTCAAGAAATTCAATAGCTTCTTTCTTGCATTAACTGAAATCCTAATGTTTATTCTTGAAAGAAACATGGATGGAGCCATGATACATTTAACTACACTATATATTGAATCAATATGAGGACTATGAAACAGATTTATTGGCTGATTCATCAATTAGTTTGTAGTTCACATGGTTCAACATTAGTTTTTCTTTTTGTTGGCATAAATAATATAAATAATCATAATCATTCTAGTCCTTCACAAGGTATGACATAAATTGTTCTTGAAAATATAAATCATAAATTGCTCACCATTTTGAAAATTTTATTTTATGTTTAACACCTCATTAAACATGTAACAAAATTAATTAAATGTCTCATGATCAAAGCACGTAATCAACAAATGTATGTATGTGGCATTAATTGCCATAAATATTAATACTAAAATCTAAAATTTCCATTGCTGTTATCAAATTTGTGGTGGCAATAGCTTTTTTTACTTGTGTGTATAGCTTCCAAATTTGAATAATTTTCTGCACTAGTGCTAGAAATATATCACCCATTGTTTAATTCTATGACATCTAATTTTTACTTGTGCGTATAGCTTCCAAATTTTTACTTATGTGTCTAATATTGATACATTGAAACCTCAGTTTTTTTACTTATACATATAATGTTTCCTGAAACGTTATTTTACATTATCTTTCCTACTCATATATATTCTTTGTATAAATTTGATTTTTGAAGGACAAATGCAAGTATCAAACTAAGCTAGCTAAGAGTTTTTTAAGGGTCTTCTCAAGTTTTAATTATTGTTTTGCAAATGTACTGTAGTAGGGAGTATCTTGAATCTCAAAAACACGTTTAGTAAAACCATGCTCTTTATCTACCCCAAAACCATTTATTTTAAAATTTTCAACTTCATAAGGTTCCTGAATATGTGAATGAAGTATGTGACCTTTGTTCTTCACTTCGTTTGGACTTCGAGAAGACTATTAGTTTGGATTACCCAAGCCTCCATGAGACAAATAGGCATAATGTAAGAACATTAGCAATAACACACTGTGGGTCTTTCTCAGTCCATTGAGAAGCTGAAAATGGAAAATAAAGCATCAACTTAGAAGGCATGTAGATTAATTGTGCTCCACTGTCTTTATTTTTTTGTAAGCAAAAGTACTCATTGTGACTTGGGAACACATAGCTGAAAGAGGTTAAAGACATTGTTTTGTCGCTATTAGAACCATGGAACTTGTTCCTACAGCAGCGATGAAGAAATCAGTACTTTTGCCAGCAATTAAAATAGAATCGTACATGCCTTCTGAATTCTTGCTTCCTTTCCCACTTTCATCTTGTCAATGGACTGACAAAGAGCTACCGCTGTCTTATTGCTAATATTCTTACATTGTGTATAATCACCTTTCTCTTGGAGTCTTGGGTGCTACTGACAAACCGTCTTCCAGAACTCCAAACCAAGTGAAGCACAGAGGCCTTGTTATGCCTTACATATTTCGCATATAACCTTATCATGTCTGTCTCTATTTTCATATTCTACTAAATCAACATTTTCAAAAGAAAAAACATAATATATATATATATATATATATATATATATATATATATATATATATATATATATATATATATATATATATATATATATAATTGGATGGCTAAAAACTGGAAACTTGTCATTTAAAGACCATCTTAATTAACAACATTGATGATAATTTTTGTGTCTTATGTGTCTTTTTTATTTCTTCCATGCGAGTGGATATACAAAAGCTTTGGAGAAACATGGATATCTATTATAGGAATATATCCAAAATTTGGAGGCTCAGATGAAAATTCTAAAAAGTAAAGAGGATAAACGGATTATGCCAAGAGAGGATGATGTGGTGTGTGGGCTCCCACGTGTTACTCAATGATGACCACTCTCAAGGACCCAACCTGATCATCGTGGGCCCCATTGTACCTTCCTCTCCCAAGAGAAGAAGAAGATGGGAATTGATGTGAGCATCTCATTTACCTGCAGCCCACCAGAGGTGGGTGGATGAACTGCATGGAAAGCTAGCAGTCACTAGTAAGTGGTTTTTTAATAAGCACGGGGACCAAGTCAATGAGAAAGTGGCCGGCAGATTCCTATAATAAGGCCTCCATTATATTTTATTCTAAGATTTAAAAAATCAGAACTAGTTTGTTTCTAGATAGACGAATGACATATTTTGTTCTGTTCTGAAATTTCAGCTACATGTTTATATATCTCGATGAATGGTTGTCTTTATGAGCATTGATGGTGCACCGTTTCGTGGTGGGCAATGATGGAATCTAGGCGATAGTTTTTTGTAATACAAACAGTTGTTTGGAATGGAAACTATATGCTCAGCAGACGCCATCTTGTTTATTGCGATAATGGTCATTAGAACGGGTATGCGGATGTTTGTAGGAGGAGAGATTATGAACACCAACATTTGTGTTCAAGTTGAAATAGGCATAGTGGTGCACTAGTCATTAGATTTCAATAGTTTACGTGAGTGATCAACTATCTCAACTTAATTAGTGTGCAGTTTATCCAATTGTGAACCTGGCCTTGGAGAGTGTCGTTCTAGACGTGATTCATTCGGAATGAAATTTGAAGGCACATAATTGGAATTCTCAACCTGTATTTGGAAACAGAAGTATATATTTGCTAAAATAAATAAGATGAAATATATGGTGAAGATTATAAGAATATTGAACCATACTCATTATTCCTATCTAGTCATTGCTTNTTTCTCTTATGTTCAATCTACCTTTCTTAAAAATTGGTTTTTGATTTATAGCATGATTGGTGGGGAGTCAAGGTCCCATCAAGGTCAAATGACTGAAAATTATGGACACACATATGACAGGTGAACTTGGTAGATTTTTTTATTCAGGTTTAGAATAAGTTCATGACGTCTCGAGAAAGGGAGTGTATGAATGGCTATCGTAGGGTGGCCATCAAATATGGACTTGTTTAAAATACATGTAATCCTCAAAATACATTTTCGAGAGTATTGCATATAATCATTAGTTAGATATTTTTTTTCTCTTTTTTAGGACACTTTAATAAGATCTCTGAATTACATTGAATGTATTGACATCCCTATAAAAAATAGACCATTGCAATATGTTATGACAATTACCCAACCACATAAAAAAATTTGAGCTAATTTTACTCTTATTTTTAGTAATTTAATGATCATGATGCTTCTTGTTTTAACATAAATCCTATATTTTCTTTTTAACCACAGTATATATTATTTGAGCATGAGGACTATGAGAAGTGATTTATCGGCCAATTGATTGATTAGTTGGTAGTTCACATGGCACCACAATTTTTTTTTCTTCGTCATAAAAACAAATTATATATTATTCTCGTACTTCACCTCACCAGGTATGACATAATTTTTTTGTAAAAATATAAATTGTACATTGTTCACCTTTTTTGGAAAAAATATTTTATAAGTAACACCTTGTTAACCATGTAGCACAATTAATTAAATGTGAGATGATCATTTACATATATAAATTCCAAAATATTCTACATATTGGTTTCAATGGTACTAAATAGGCTTAGAGTCGTTGATGTGATTAAAAATATAAGTGTTTTATCTTGCCAAATTAATTTTCTGACAATATATGGTTAATGTGTATACATGTACGTAAAAGAATTGTAAGAGTTATTTATTTGATGAACAAGAAGAAAAAATTTTATGAATTTCTGTAAACCGTATAAATTTACTCTTATGAAATCATTATCCCATACAGCTGGCCTACTATGAGTCTGTGAACCAGCAATTTTTTATTGACTTGGATGTTTTACATGGAATTAGATTTGCCTACATATACGATTTGAATTCAACATATATGTAATAGTACTAAGAAATTTGACATGGAATTATATTTGGATTCTAGTTTCAAATATAGAGACTATACTTTTTAGCGCTCTGTTGTGTTTTTTCAAGAATATATTCTAATTATTTTGACAGTGATCAATGAAATTTGGCTTCATTCTTGTAAGTTCGTGTACTCTTCATTCTAGATCAGTCAACTTAACTTAGTGGTACTACCTAGGTTGTGTTTGCGAACCACAGAAACAAGATCCTCACTTAATCTATAAAACCTCATACTTTTGTTGCACCCGGTAACATATGACCAAATTGAGACATGTAATTGGATTGAGAAAAAAGATTCGCTCAAGAAAGAAGCATATCTTTGAGATCCCTACAGCTGTGAATTGCAACTAAAATCCACTTCTTGGCTAAATAGTAAACCCAATGCAACTTGGATTTTCGATCCCAAATGGCTGCCCCAAACAAGAGATCCGGGTGTTGGATCTACCATAAAATTCAAGGTTCTAACAAGTGCAAAATCTAAGATATTTGGGTTTCAAATCTGTGCGAATGTCAAAAAACAGCAGATTTCATGCCTGAAGGAGTGGTGGTCAGACTGATCTGGACAATAATATCGAATGGGACCCCTCCTGCCATTGTGAGAGAGGCATCTAGTTGAGGGTTTGCTGAATGACAAAGAGAGACAGTGTTTGCGAGACATAGGCTATTTGAGAAGCCCCAAATCATAAAAGATACAATCTAAGTTCCAAGGATCTGAAATCACCTTGGATCTCCAATGCAACCAAACTTTGCCTAAAGGTTTCTCAATGGCATCAGAGTCATTCATTTGGTTGTTGA
>JAANDH010000755.1:0-62193 GCA_011799765.1 Nymphaea thermarum
TCTTATGTATGCTATGGTTTGCACACGCCCAGACTTAGCTTATGCAGTTGGTGTAGTTAGCAGGTTCTTGTCAAATCCAGGCAAGGAGCATTGGGCAGCAGTGAAGTGGATCCTAAGGTATCTGAAAAGTACTTCCAATTATTGTTTATGTTTTGGTGAATCTAACCCAGAGATACAAGGATTTGTTGATGCAGACATGACAGGTGACTTGAACTCTAGGAAGTCTCTTTCTGATTATGTTTTTACTTTTGCAGGGGGAGCTGTATCATGGCAGTCCAGGTTGCAGAAGTGTGTTGCTCTTTCCACTACAGAGGCAGAATATATTGCAGCAACTGAAGCTTGTAAAGAGTTGTTGTGGATGAAGAGTTTTCTTCATGATATAAGTCTTAGTCTGAAGACTTATGTGTTGCATTGTGATAGCCAAAGTGCTATACATTTGGCGAAGAATTCAGCGTTCCACTCAAGGACCAAGCACATTGATGTCAGATATCATTGGATTCGTGATGTGCTTGAGCAGAAACTGATTCAGTTGGAGAAGATACAGACAGAGAAAAATCCTGCAGATATGATGACGAAGTCTCTACCTAAGGAGAAACATGACATGTGTAGAGACCTAGTTGGGATGGCTGCCTTTAAGGCAGTGTATTAATTTGTGTTCTTTTTGCAGGTTTGATCCCTCTCTTGAGGCTGGAGGGGGAGTTTGTTGGGTCGGGTCCAGCCTCAAGTGAGGACCCGACCCGGGTGAAAAGGAAAAAGGGGAAAGGGCACCCGATGGTGCCCCCTCCCTCACGCGTCCTCTCTCACGTCTCTCTCTCTCGTTATTTCTTTTTGAAAAAAGAAGGCTTCTTTGGTGGCTGCTCACGGCAAGAGAAGGAGAAGGAGAAGGAGAAGGAAGGAAGAGAAGAGGAGAAGGAAGGCAAGAAGGAAAGAGGAGGAAGAGCACGGTTGTGGGTTTGGGCAGCCGTGTGGGTTCAAGCGTAGAGAGAGAAAGTGAAGAAAACAAGAGAAAGAAAAGAAGGAAATACGGTGATCTCTTTTCTTGTTGTTTTCTTGTGCATTCATTCTTGAGAATGATTTATGCTATTCTCTGCAAGATGAACAACGTAGTTGTATTGCCTCTTTGAAGTATAAATATAAGTCTCTCTTGCCCGTGGTTTTTTACCCCATTATTGGGGGTTTTTCCACGTAAATTGGTATCCTATTTTTCTACATTGTTTAGCATATATTTTGACGTATATTGTTGCAATAGTGGTGTTGGAAGTTCAATTTTATGCACGCTGCCCTATAATTCCGAATTTCAGCAATTTTATATTGGTTTGGCCTTTTTAATTGTTGTCGAAACATTCTTTTGGGGGAATACGACTATAACAAGAGAGTGTGTGTGACGTGAATTTGTTAGGGGGGAGGGCGGAGATTCTGAAGCTTCAGCTGAAAAACCAACAAGTTGATAGAGGGATCTACAGAGAGAGAGAGAGTTGAAGGAAGCATTCATAAATTTAATTACCACTGGAGCAGATGCTGGTATCGAGTGTGACGTTGCAGTTGTTTTCAATAACTTGGATGTCGGTGGCGTTCTCTTCCACCATGATGGTGCAGAAGCAAGTCACGTCCGCCATCAGCGTCGTCACGGCATTGCAGCATCCCTCCGCCGTCGCCGTCTCCGTCTCATTGTTGCAAGGATCTAGATATGCTGTACAATTCTTATCCGAGCTTGGTCCACTGCTCTGCCCCCTCACTCTTCCCATATATATTCTTCTATATATTCTTCTTGACTTTGACTTGTTCTTGTATTTTCTTCAATCAAATCCAGCTATAAATGGACCCATTATAATCTATAAATCCTACTTTATGTAGGCATTAAGTATTATCGTGCTTCATTTCCCCCCCTTTTTTTATTAAAATGATTTGGTCGAGTTGCATAACCGAGCATGTGATGCTGATGAACGCAATGGAAATTCTGCCGGTGGCATATTTATGAATAACACCAAATTTGTTGTGTGAAATTACCAATAACTGTTTAATTTAGTCGTGAAATAATTCATAGAACATGCTTTATAAATGAGAAACAAATAAATATACCTAAGCTCCATTTTGCCTTTAATGAGATTCGTTTTTCAAAAAGATTGATTTCATAAAATTACATTTTAATGTGAACTTCATGACCCCGCGATTTCACCTGTCTCTTTCTCCAAAATAATTTAAGTTGTAACTTAATTTTGAACTAAATGTATGAAAAGTTCAAACCGATGGCAATAATAAGTGTATTCACAATCGAAAAATTGTAAAGATGTACCGAAAATATCAAATAAGAAATCATTGTTAACAAATGTTGAAAAAAAAAATACATATAAAATTCTCAAAGACCCTCACCTACTGGACTAGCGGGACCTTCATCAGCCAAGGCCCAAAGGTGGTTCCTCAACATTTCATATACGAAATTAACATATTCCATTATAGCCGTCTTTGAAATTTTCTTTCGAAAGTTAATCGCCTATTTGTTAACTTTTCAAAATTCGGTAGTGATTTTTTTTTCCCCGAAATGTCAGGTGGTTTTTGTAATTCTTCCTTTTCCATTTTCATATACATTGAGTTATTTTATTCCAAGCTTTCCAATCATGTTGACCTTGTACCTATGTCACCTGAGTGCGGGGTGAGACGTACTGGGAAAGAAGAAACATGAAAAGAAAGAAAGTTGATGCTGCTGTCAGGAGGAGATAATGTCGCAGATGTCGGTCGTCGGATGGAGAAACTGTTGTTGGAAGAGTTGAAGGAGAGGTAGCTACTGGTGGAAGAGACAGAGTAGCAAAGGGGCGAGCAAGGTCGATGCGGATCAAACAAAGAGACGATCGATTTAAAAAACAAAAACAAAAAAACCTTAAAAATTAGACTAAAATAGACAGACTCGCATTTGACCGCACCCGACTCGAGTCAAACGTGAGTCAGTCGGAAAAGGACGATTTTAGTCGGGTGCGGTCAGCTGCACCCGCGCCGTGTCGACGCGGGTGCGGGTCCATTTCAGGCGCACCCTGGTGACACAGCTTTGTACAGTTCGACTCAAGCTCGAGACGAATTCAATCAGAGCAACGTATGAGTTGAGTTCAATTAGAGGAACGTATGAGTTGAGTCTAGTCAAGCGGATCGAGATGAGCTTGTGTACAGCCCCATAGTGTCGCCAGTGGCACTCGTCAATTTGGCAAACATTTAGTGCACAGAAACAAAAAGAAAGAAAAGGAGAGAGTTGCCAGCGCTGCGAGATGAACTGCATGGATTTGGCCCCTTATTATATAAGTGGCTAAGGTTGTACAACTAGTCGAGCCAACCTGTGCTTGGCACAAACTCATTCAGTTAAGCCCACTCGAGCTAGACTCATTTTGTAAATGAGTCGCGTTCAAGCTTGAATGAAAACTCGAGCTTATAAACGAGTTGGATTGAAGTTTTACATAAACTCAAGTTTTTTTTTTCGGTAATTTCTGTGCACACAACCAAGGAAACAGACCAAGTTAAATGGAGAGTTGGTAAATGAAGCTTAAACGAGCATGGTTGAGCTTGGACTCAGTCTATCGAGTCGAGTTCATGTTGACCTTATACAACTCGACTCACGCTCGAGACAAATTCAATTATGAATTGAGTTGAGTCAAGATCGAGATTAGCTGGACTCAGCTAGTGTACAGCCCCATAGATGAACGACCCGTTTGGCCAGATCTTTGTCGAAATTGACTTAGGTAATCAGGCGCTCAATAGCAACTCACGGTAGCGACTCCATTAGCTATGCTTTAATTGAGTTACAGTAACTTCAAGAAGAGAACAAAAGAACCAAAAGCACACCGCAACAAGAATGTAAAAAACGTTACACAAGATGGAAGACACCCAAAAAGCATCAAACTGAGAAGATGGATCAGGCAGAAGGCAGATGATGTGCCTACGCTGTAGCTGAAGATGGTCTCGATCACTTCGCAGGGATGATAGTTGTGATGATACAGAGAAGAATTAACCCTACTGCCCACTTTGGCATCATGACCCATGTCACTCTGAAAGCTTCATTCTTGTGGCCTAAAGCCAGTGTGGTATCAGTCAACCGTTTGCCAAAAAGGAAAAAGAAACACTGAAATTATGTAGAAGACACAGATTTTGCGTTTTTGCATAGGAAAATTTCATGAACATCTAAGAGAGAGAGAGAGAGAGAGAGAGAGAGAGAGAGAGAGAGAGAGAGTACTTGAAATTTTTGGTGACGAGGGGGAAGGCTTCGAATCTGCAGATGCAAAACCAGCAAGAACATGTATATATGTGAGAGAGAGAAAGAGAAAGAGGAACTGACATTAACACAAGCCCACAAAGTGTTGAACCTGGAAGAACGACTAGAGAGAGAGAGAGAGAGAGAGATAACATTAGCGCAAGCCCAATAAAGTGTTGAACATGGAAGAATATTAGAGAGGGAGAGAGAGTGTGTGTGACGTGAATTTGTTGGGGGGAGGGCGGAGATTCTGAAGCTTCAGCTGAAAAACCAACAAGTTGATAGAGGGATCTACAGAGAGAGAGTTGAAGGAAGCATTTCATAAATTTAATTACCACTGGAGCAGATGCTGGTATCGAATGTGACGTTGCAGTTGTTTTCAATAACTTGGACGTCGGTGGCGTCAGGGGTCTCTTCAACCATGATGGTGCAGAAGCAGGTCACGTCCGCCATCAGCCTCCTCACGGCGTAGCAGCATCCCTCCGCCGTCGCCGTCTCCCCGTTGCAAGGATCCAGATATGCGTCACAATAACTTTGCCCCTTCACCCCTCCCACATTAATACTTGTTAGTCCTACCAAGATCGCCGCCACCACCACCATGCTTATCCTTCTTCCTCTACTTCCCTCCATTGCCACCTCTCTCTCTCTCTGAAATTGTTGTTCCCTCTTCCTTTGTTTTGTTTGCTTTTATAGACATAGAACGATGGTGCGACCGAGTTTTCCCTCTCTCTTTTGTTTTAGAAACGACGACTTCAGGTGACGGTAGCCACGACTTCAACGGAGATGGTAGCCACGACTTCAACGGATATGTTAGCAAAGCATAGTATGTTGAAGATCTTTCATTGGAAACAGGGGCAGAATCAGGAATTTTTTATGAGAAGGGCCAACTTATAGTTTCAAAATTTTAATAAAAACCTAAATATATTATTTTTCAAAAAATTTATATAAGATAAACATTTTTTTCAAATTTACATGTATATATATATTTTTTTAGGTGGGGCGAGGGCCTCTGCCACTTTCGGTCTTTGCCCTGATTGAAAATAAGACTATATATATATTGCTCCCTGACTTTTTCCTTTCTGAATGATGAAGGTCATAAGATTATACATAATATGCAGATTATGTAAATGTAAGAAATAGGCGAATTAATTATTTGCCGTTGAGTGGCTTTCATTAGCAGTTGAGAAGGTGCTAATATGAAATTATCTTTCAAAATTAAAAGTATAAGTTGTTTTGTATTTTTCAAACAAAAACTTTACACGCAACGCTCTCTAAACAATCAATCAAATTGATAGAACGACTTATTTGATCCATATTTCATATATCGGTTTTATTCAGTGGTCCATTAGGTTTATTGTTCTTACTAAAGAAGCCGTGTATTGGTTAACATGGTCCCTTTAATATCGGATCCACCAAAAAAACTCCTGGGAGTTTTATTCAGTGTTTGATGGGATCAGAAGTTTTTAATTAACCTTGAAGTAAAGTTTCACTGCTACCGTGGAATTTCGCCTATTCAAACACGCACCCAGCCTTTGGTTCTCATCTTAATCTTTCTTATGATTTACAAACTGAAAAAGTTAACGAAGTTACCCGATATTTCAACCAAAATCATGGTTTTTAAAAATTAGCACAATAGATGCTCATCGTTTGAGAGAATTTTCCAAGGAGACTTTTACTAAAAAAATATTTTGTATATGAAATAATTAAAATATCCTTGCTAAACCAAAAGTACCCTTTTGTCCGACAAACGACGGGTGGTGCCTCATGAGCGATATTTTTTATCATTTTATATCTAATATCTAAAAGTATCTTTTGTTTTAGGCTTTGATAATTGATAATTGATCTCATAATGTAAAATATGCCCCATTTATTATCTCGACAAAGTACTTAAGCATGGGAATGTTTCATGAATTTGCCCTAGAATATTTTCAGACAATGCTATTAAAATTGGTTTTGAAATCGAATGAAAATGATTTAGTGAATTGGTGAATCAAATCATAATCGGAATCACTTGTGAATTGGATTTGATTAAAATGTATTTTAAATATAAAGATTAAATAAGAAGTAAACAATTACAAAAACAGCCAAAAGGGAAAAAAATTAAAAATTAACATGTGCATGGGCTAGCATCAGTTTTTTTAACTTGCATTTACAAGCAATTATTGTTTAAGATCCAACTAAGTAAACTAAAATTTATTGTATGGTTCACCAAAATTTGATGGGATTTTCTAAAGTTTTGGTAGTCTTATTTTTTACATACATGACATAAGCTGAGTGGGTACCCCAAATTTGGGGTAGATTCATATAATCTTCTTGACTTTGACTTGTTCTTGCATTTTCTTCAATCAAATCCAGCTATAAATGGACCCATTATAATCTATAAATCCTACTTTATGTACGGGGTCAGGACGGAGCCATTACATTTTTCAAAATTTTTATGAAGACCAGATGATATTTGATTTTCCAAATTTTTAGAGACCCACCTAAAAAATATCCAAATTATAACAAATTTTTTTTTCTCTAAATTCTTTAGTGGCGCCACTGCTTTTATGTAATTATATTTCTCACAAATTTTTTCAATATTATCTTTTATCACCATCTCACTTTGTTATGGTTTGGCTAATTTTCAGCATTTTGATCAATCATTTGAAAAAAAAAAAAAAGCACTCCAGGCTCCTTTTCGATGGTTTTTATGAAAGCCGTACCTCGGGAAAACATCACAAAAGGTGATCCGTTTTTAAAACATGAGCAAATTAAATATAAACTCAAACTTTAAAATTCTTCCACTATGAAAAACTTGTATAACACCCAAGTTCCTTTCTGGAGAAGGTACCTTCTAGAACCTTAGTAGAAATTTTGTTTTTGGTATATTTATAAGTAAAACCCAACTGTCTCTTTTTGAGCCAGCTGTCGTCAACGGTTGAATTATCGGCAAGGGTATTCCTTTGTCATACACTTCAACTATGACGCTAAAATTTGTCGTAAATTCTTTTCTTAATTTTTAATTCTCCTTTTTGTTTCTCATTTTTCTTGCCTTAAATACTTTTATTCACTTTTTTTTTTTTTTTTTGGCCTAAGTTTCCAGCCAAATAATCAAGGCTTCAGAATTCCCTTTATTGAGAAGAAAAGTTATGCAAGTTTCTTTTCTTTTATAATTGAAGAGGCCTA
The DNA here is from genome assembly GCA_011799765.1 of Nymphaea thermarum. Classification (NCBI taxonomy): domain Eukaryota; kingdom Viridiplantae; phylum Streptophyta; class Magnoliopsida; order Nymphaeales; family Nymphaeaceae; genus Nymphaea; species Nymphaea thermarum. The sequence goes on from JAANDH010000755.1 coordinate 7,400, forward strand.
CTAGCGGTGCACCGGTATAGGTCAGTTACTTTTATTAAGTCTCCTTTGCGTTAGTAAAAATATTTAAGCATCATGCCAATGAAAGTGCTAGATCTATTGTGGAAGTTAATTTTTGCTGAAGTAGTGCGAAAGCGTCAATAAAAGTATCAGCGGCACTACTTCCATTGAAGTTCATAATAAAGTGTCAGTAAAATCTCTGTTGACGTTTTTCTCGCTTCACGAAAATTCCTTTTTCTCTCCAACGGTCCCTTTTTCCAAGCCACGGAACAGGAATCCTTTTCAAAAATCTGAAACATGTTTCCCATATAATAAAGCGAATATGGGCATCTTAAAAAGTCAACTAATAAGTGCTCATCTTTAAAAAAAAAAAAAAAAAAAAAAAAAAAAAAAAAAAAATCCCAAAGTCCCTGATTTTCTGGGGCAGGTTGCTTGCGGGAACTTCATCAGCCAAAGAACGAGTGGGTTCCTCACCATTTCATATAAAAAATTAAAATTTTTGCCAGCTTTTGAAAAATAAAAAATAAAGTCGAAAGTTAATCACTTATTTGCTAATTGGGTATTGATTTTTATTTGCAAAGAACGAGTGGGTTCCTCACCATTTCATATAAAAAATTAAAATTTTCCATTAATTGCCAGCTTTTGAAAAATAAAAAATAAAGTCGAAAGTTAATCACTTATTTGCTAATTGGGTATTGATTTTTATTTGCCCAAATGTTGGGTAGTTTCTGCCTTTCTTTTCCAATTTGATGTTGAGGTATTCTACACCATGCTTTGCTAGAGTGCACCACTAAATGCCCTCAAACGAAAATTAATTTAAGGGAGTGGTCGGATGACACTTGCATTGAACACAGTTTGTAAAAACTTTGTTTTATGAAAGCCGAGCTTCTTAATGAGTTTTTAAAAAGTGACATCTTTTTTCTGTTTGCAGTTTTTAAAAAGTGACATCTTTTTTCTGTTTGGTGGCATACCCAAAACTTGGTTCTTTATTCCCTTTCACAAACCAGGTTTTTACAAAATTGGGTTTTCCTTAAACCTAATTTTGATAGCACTCAAATGCCCTAAAAATCTAGTTTTGGGGTGTCATGCAAACACCCCCAAGTCTCTCTCTCTTTCTATTGCCCCTGCTCATACAATTTGGAAGGTGCAACATTCGAAATATATATATATATATATATATATATATATATATATATATATATATATATATATATATATATATATATATATATAGAGAGAGAGAGAGAGAGAGAGAGAGAGAGAGTGAGTGAGTGAGTGAGTGAGTGACAATGATCTAACTATGGCTGTTCATGTAAAGCACATGAATGGTTGAAAGAGAAACAAGGAGTAAAAGGTGCAAATTAATATTAAATAACTAAAATGTTCATCACCTTTTTCTTTTTATTTTCTCTTAACAATCGATCATGTTTGATTAGCCAGTACAGATTAAATAGCTGGGGTACTCTAAAAAGCTAGAATCACCATTCAGTTTTCTTATATATTGACAGGTGATTTGATTACCATAACAAAAAAGAGACCCAGCCATCTAATCTGCACTGGCCGATATATAGGAAAGGTCACCTAGCCTGTCCAGACCACTTAGCATGCTATAAGCTAGGAAGTTTGTGCAGGACTGGAATGGAGTACTACGATTTTCACTTGGAAAGAAAATATTCAATGCAGAAACATGAGAATAATAAGGGTAAGTGTAGCGCATGAACTGCCTGGAAAGCATTCTGCCTCTACTAATCCAAAATCCATATTGCACAGAAGCAGAATGTTAAAGAGATGTTCTCACTGCCCGGGTGGGAAATAGTGCCAGTATTGGAGATGAAACCCTCCATTTCTTAATTATATGGTAAAGTTGAGACTGTAGGAAAGTAGTCTTCTTAGAATTGCAACCCAGAAGAAAGAAAGAAAGAAATTGAATGTGTAGAAAGAGATAACACAACCATCAATTTGACATCAAGACGAGAAGTTGTGAGCAAAGAAGATGGTTCTCGTCTACTCATCAGTTTGTTGAACATTTGGTGCATGGAAACAAAAAGAGAGGGAGAGAGATGCCTAAGGTCATTTAGGGATGTCAACGGATTTGATTTGATTTCGATATGTCCCTAATTGTATCTGTGCAATAACATATTAAGGTTTGGATTTAGATTCAAATGCAATCGAAGAAAAGTTATACCGAATCTGAATTCTAAATCTGACTTCACAATCTGAATCTGATCTAAATCTAATTTTTTTTATGCATATCCTTGTATGAATCGGAATTTTTAACCAAATATGGCTGCTTTTCAAAATATATGAGTATGAGATATAGGATATTTATTTAAAAATAAATCCAATCTGAATCTGAATTCAATTTGATATCATTTCTTAAATTTGAATCCGATCTGATTTCTTAAATAGATGTTTACTTTTTCCTTTTTTGTATCTAACTTTATTAACGGTTCGATCGAATCCAAATCAGATATACTGACATATATAATTGCCGCTTCCCCTAGCCCATTTGAAAATATGCAGGAGAAAGATTCGGTCTGCCGGTTGAGCCGCATGGATCTGACCCACTGCTTGTTACAAAGGTGACAGATGATTCTGGCCTCATCTTTGTCGAACTTGATTTAGGTAATCAAGCACTCGCAATTACAGCGCCCCGTGGCGACTCAATTAACTGTGCCTTATTTGAGTTACAGTCAACTACTTGAACAACAAAATGAAACCAAAAGCGCACCCCAACAAGAAGTTGAAAAACATTACAGAAGATGGAAGACAGCCAATAACACCAAACCAGAGAGGTGGACCAGGCAGAAGATGCGTCTACGCTGTAGCTGAAGGTCGTCTTGATCACTTCACAGGGATGATAGTTGTGATGATGCACAAAAGAATTAACCCCACTGCCCACTTCGGCTTCATGCTCCATGTCACTCTGAAAGCTTCATTCTTTTGGCCTAAAGCCATGCGTAATCGGTCAACCATTTGCCAAAATGGAAAAATGAAGAACTCTATCCATCATCAGATTATGAAATTATCTAGAAGACACCATTCACATTATTATATATGCATGCATGTAGTTGTCAAATAATGTGTACTTAGATATCATGCTTCAGCATGTTTTAAGTTACTAACAGAAATGTGATCGATCATCACTATTCGTTAATATTTAGTTGGTGGGTATTGTACTTCCATTCTAACAAAAATTAAAAACGGAAAAACATGTGCTTTTTCATTTCAAGTTTTTTCGGTTTTATATGAGTCAGTGGTACTTGTCTTGACTAAATCAACTGTCAAATTATATTTGTAAGAACAGCTTAAATAAGGAAAGAGCATATAAAATCACAGAGAAGGTGTCCAACACGGGTACTGGTGTCCTATATATATATATATATATATATATATATATATATATATATATATATATATATATATATATATATATATATATATATATATATATATATATATATATATATATATATATATATATATATATATATATATCATCAATTCATCATCATCAGGAAATGTATACCCAAATCGGAATCCAACTACTGGTCAGATATGAATCTTCTCATCACATCTGTGTCCAACACGGGTACTGGTGTCCATTGAAATTTCATATATATATATATATATATATATCATCAATTCATCATCATCAGGAAATGTATACCCAAATCGGAATCCAACTACTGGTCAGATATGAATCTTCTCATCACATCTGATATTCACATGAATTTGGATTGGATTATAACAAGCAATGGCAGAAAAAGTAAGTGTGTATATGTTTCAGGAAGAGTATTTGATAAGTTTGATGCATTTTTATAGGAAAATCTCATGAACATCTCAGAGAGAGAGAGAGAGAGAGAAAGAGAGATTACTTGAACTTGAATTTGTTGGTGACCATCGGGGAGGCTTCCAAGCTGCAGATGCAAAACCAGTAAGAACATATATATATGTGTGAGAGAGAAAGAGGAAGTAACACTAACACAGGCCCAACAAAGTGTTGAACCAGGAAGAACGACTAGAGAGAAAAAGAGAGAGAGAGAGAGAGTACTTGAACTTGAATTTGTTGGTGATGACGGGGGAGGATCAGAAGCTGCAGGTGCAAAAGCAACAAGGACATATGTGTGAGAGAGAAAAAGAGAGGGAAAAAACATTTAACACAAGCCCAACAAAGTGTTGAACCTGGAAGAACGATTAGAGAGAGAGAGTGCGTGTGTACTTGAATTTGTTGGGGGGGAGGGCGCAGGTTCTGGAGCTTCAGCCGAAAAACCAACAAGTTGATATCAGTTGTTAGAGGAATCTAGAAAGAGAGCGATTGAGAGTTGAAGGAAGCATTTCATGAATTTAATTACCACTGGAGCAGATGCTGGTATCGATTGTGACGTTGCAGTTTTGTTCAATACGTTGGATGTACCCCTTGGTGACGTTCTCTTCCCGCATGATGGTGCAGAAGCAGGTCACGTTCGCCCCCAGCGTCCTCACGGCTTTGCAGCATCCCTCCGCCGTCGCCGTCGTCGTCTCCGTCTCATTGCTGCAAGGATCCAGATATGCTGTACAATTCTTATCCGAGCTTGGTTCACTGCTCTGCCCCCTCACCCCTCCCACATTAATACTGCTCAGCCCTACCAAGATCGCCACCACTACCACCATGCTTACCCTTCTTCCTCTACTTCCCTCCATCGCCACCATCTCTCTCTCTCTCTCTCTCTCTCTCTCTCTCTCTCTCTCTCTCTCTCTCTCTCTGAAATTGCTGTGATCACATCTCCTCCTCCTTTGTTTTGTTTGCTTTTATAGACAGAAAAACGATAGTAGGACGGAGTTTTCCTTCTCTTTTTTCGAAGCGACGACCTCAATGGAGGGAGATAGTTTAATAGAAAGCATGCCTCTTTGAGTACGTTGCAGATCTTCAATCGGAAGTGCTTCGAAGATCAATCATATGATGTATATATTTATTCATTTGTTTATTGTTCGCTTTATCTGTAGGCCAAATGGATAGACTATTATGATATGACTTTTTCTTTTCTTTATGATGAAGGTCATGAGATTATATATAATACGTAGATTAATATAAATATGAGAAACAAGTGAAATAATTATAAGTCATTGAATCGTCTTCATCAACTGTTGAGAAGGTGCTAAAATGAAACTTTCAAACTTAAAAAGTATAAGTTGTTTTTTGTTTTTCAAAGGAGAACTTTACATATAACGCTCTCTAAACTATCAATCAAACTGACAGAACGACTCATGGTGATCCCTATTTCATATACGGATTTTATTCAGTGGTCCGTTGGGTTTATTGCACTTGTATAATTTCATCTGACATCTTCTATGAAAGGAAGTTGTATATCCCGATGTCAACAGATCATATTCGAATCAAATTTCACATGTCTATTTATTCGGATTCAGATTCATATTCGAATTCGAATTAAGAAAAATCTATGCTATATTTGAATCCAAATCCAAACTCATAATATGAATCTGATCTTATTTCCATTTGTAGATTTACATCTGAATCCGAATGTGACTTCTAAGTTGAATTCAAACCATAATATAGACATTGAGTATATGATATTTATTTAAAACTATGTTTTATGTTTGATGATCTGAATCCGAATTCGGTCAATATTTACTTAAATCTGATCAAATGCCATTTCTTATATTTGAATCTGATCCAAATTCTCAATGGATAAATGCAGGTCAGATGTCATATCTAAATCAGATTTATTAACATCTATATATATATATATATATATATATATATATATATATATATATATATATATATATATATATGCGCTAAGTGTGAGATTCCTGCTTGCATTTTCTTCTGCCTTCTTCTATTAAAACGGTTTAGTTGAGTTGCGAAGCAAGGAAGATCCTTAAGTCAATCTCTGCCTCTATTTCTTACTAAAGAAGCAATGTATAGGTTAATTACACACGATCCAAGGCATGAACCAAAATGACAAAAATACCCTTCAACTACGACAAAGAAGCCAGTCTCTTATTTGGTAAAAAAATTAAAAAATGTTACCTTGAAATGTGCATTTCCTATCAAAGTGGATCTTTTGGAATTTCACCTCCTTTTTTCTCTCACTTGCTTTTTTTTGGATAAATTTAATAAATAAATCACTTTTTTTCTCTCTCTCTCTCACATTAGCTTGTAGGATGTGAATGGGCAGAGTCATAGGCAATGGTATCTGAATGCACTTTCCACGTTAGGCCCTTAATATGAAAAAGTATTTTTTCACCTTTTACCAGAGTAGTACTTCAGAAATTGACAAATTGTGTGGAGTAAAAAATTTTCTAAGTTCCCCTTTTAAGCTTATAAGGAGAGTGTATTTTAGTTAACCATCAGATTTATTTTGTCATTTCTAACTTATAATGCATGGTCCCTTGTAAGGGCTATAACGTATAACCTTGTATTCCCTCGTCTTACCCAGCTTTTAGTTCTCACCGTAATTTTTCTTATTATTTACGAATTGAAAAAAGTTGCAAAAAAAAAATACCTCATAGTTTTTTTTAAATAGCAAAATAGTTTAAAAAAAAACATCTTGGAAGCATAACGCATGCCGCTTGAAAATATATGAAATTACAAATTAAAATCGCTTTCCCACAACGTCAATAGATTCGGCCACGGTAAAAAATTTTGACTGAAGGGCACTAATAATATATATTTTAAACTTGAAGAAGCACTTATATATAAATAAATGAAAATTATTGAGGTTTTAATGTGTAAATTAAGTAAGTTCTGGACTGGTATGGGCAACCGCCTGCATCAGACCACACTTGTCTCTGCTACTGCCACCATGCCAGTTCGCTCAATTTGTTTTTGTGCCGTCACTCGGGTGGTATCCTCGGGTGGTATCCTTGTTTTCATTTTTGTGTTCTAAATCCTGTTGTGGTAGATTCTCCGTTTCAAGGTTCAAAAAGCAATGGAATCTAAAGTACTGTTTACCGTTGAAAGAGTATTTCGTCCTACCATTCAATAAAGCGCCTTTCTTCCATCCTGCTAGAGAATCTAAGCTGCTACAAACAGACAGGAATGAAAGTTTAAATATTAAAGTGGTATTTGAATGCGTGGTATTCAAATGTCTGACATTAAATTGTCAGGTATTTAATACCATGCTGACATGAAAGTTCCACCTTCCATAAACCAGACATGTGTGAGTGCCTGCCTGGTATTTCGATACCAGCATTCCCATGCCCACCTTTGATACATGTAGCAGTAAAACACCACATTTCACTTGATCGTTCACAATGAAAATGGTGCATCCCAACCAAGCCAAATGCCATTTATTCTTTTAGACACATACCGTGAATTGAAGTTTTTCTTGTTTGTATTTTAACACATTTTTAATGGTAAGTTTGTTTTCATTTCCAGATCAATTAACCATATTTGGATCAGTAAATCCAACAATTAATAAGCTCATACCCGATTACGTAAAAACTTGCTTATATATATATATATATATATATATATATATATATATATATATATATATATATATATAACCGACTTTGGTGATGGATTATCATCAACCACAACATCCAAGTCGCATGTGCTTTCTCAAGTTTGCTTATGACACTTAATAAGTGTTTCATGAATATACTTCAAAAATTGAAGCATATTCCTGATACAGTAGTTCTAGTATATCATGAATCGAGCCAGATTCATGGGACACTCACTCATCAAACAAAAGGGTCTTTGTTATTAGGAACACCTCGTAAGTATTCCATGAATTTGCACTAAATTTAGTGTAGTTTTGAGTGGATATATACTAATCCAAATCTGACCATCAAATAAATTTTCAACAATACTAAACTTCTCCAAATTTGAGGCAGATTTATGCTTCTGCCGGTGCCGGTGCTGATGCCGGCACAACACATCCTAAAAAATTTAGGTGCGGCGGTGCAGCGAGGGTATTTTATTATAAAATTTATTATATATATAGCAAAATAAGCATATTATTATAATTTAGTTATCAATGTATATAACATACTTGAATAATTGTATTGCATAGGAAAATATCAAAACAACATATATTATACAAATAACTTAGTAATATGACATTCTAACTGGGCTCGGGTGTGAGTCAAAGCCGCACCCATGTCCGGTGCGGCAGTAAAATGGCGGTGACTTAGCTGCCAACGAACGCGGGTGTAGCAAGGGAGCCACAGTTTCACGCCCTTTCCTTCCTAGTTCCTATTATCCCGGAACATATGACCTGTTCTGGCTTTCGTAACCGTGAAAGTGAAATGCCAATCCAAAAATGTGATAGAAACTCATAAATTTTTATAGTTGAAATTTTCCATCAAAGTAGCAATTCTTTCCATGATAAGTCCATGTACAAGTTTCAATTTTATTGAAAGAAATGCACATATATGAGTTTCACGAAACTGTATATTTACTTTTAAATGAACCAATTTAGCAGTTGTCATCAAAAGCATCCATAAAATATAATCAGTGAGGAAACATATCAATCATTGCTCATCGTCTATCGCGTCAAACCTGATGGATGAAATCTCACAAGTGAGGTCACGAAAAAATGTGGGCATTCAACAAAATGTATAACTTGTCGGAATATCACTGGCCAATGCCTTATGTTTCAAAATAAAAATTTGTTTCTGATATTAGTTAATCGATTAATGTTTAAATTTATTATGCATTTAACAAGCCGTGTACAAATTTTTTTTTTCTCTTGTCATGCCGGTTGTTTGACGGCATAAATAATACTTTGTGAGTGTTTCATGAATTTACTCAAAAAATTAAAATACATTCATAAAACTCCTTCCATGAGTAAAATCATAAAATGGAGAACATATTATATTCAAATTCAAACCCCAAAGCGTTGACATTCAATCGGAATCTAACTTCCAATAAAAAAATCCAATTTCAAAATTGGCATTGCATTTAATGGTTCTAAACAGAAACGGCCAATAAACATGTCCATGTAAAAGCTGCATCCAGATAGAATCGACTAGATCTCAGTCAGATCTGATCGATTTATAACATGCACGGATGCATTCGCCGTTACCTGACTACTTAAATTGTGAATTTTCTAATCCAAATCCGAACCAAATGCGTATACGGTTATGGTAGTCCGAACCAAGAGTAACTGTCGGATTTACATTTATAATTTGAGAAACCAAAACTCTTAACAAAACAAGGAATCCGCTTACTACCTGGAACTAACTAGAAGACGAAACGTAAATCACTAATCCAAGATGGAATTAGTGATTGTCTCAAGATATGGCATCCAAATAACAAGAGAAATGGATTCTACATGAGTCCTAGGTCCATGTTTCATTCAAAAAATGCATCACTAGTGAAGGAACAATAAAATTTTGGCGGCATTCATGTCTAATCTTGAGTCATGTTCATCAAGCCAGTCCACCATGATTATTTTAGATTTTAGATTCGTAGATCTAATGCAACATGAATTTACTAGTAAATTAAAAAGTTTATATTCAAATTTGTGGTTTATCAAACTAAGAGTACTTAGAGACCGTTTGGCAACAGTAGCTTATTGTTATTGCCTTCGTGAAAAAATAATAGAATAAAATCATAAAAGACCGGTGAGGTTGTTTTATGAATATGCCATATTTTTTCGAGAGTTTCATGAGATATGAATATAATGTTATTGGTATCAAACAAGGAAATTTTCGTTTTATCTTTTCGCACTGATAAAATAGAAAAAAGAATATGCCATTTTAAATCTATATGTCTCAACTCTTCAGAATCTTAAACCAAAGCCAGATGGTGGCAAGAAAATGCCTCCTAATTATACACTAGACCGATCCAGAAGGGTCAATAAAGAGATACCATTCGAAGCCTAGGTAGAGGGTTTTGGAACTTTGCTGCAGAGAGTAGCTTCTGCCCCACTATAGACATAATAAAATGTCATCGAACCAAGAGAAGAGACCTGCGAGATCACGAGGGCTCTACGTTCAAGGAATCGAGCCTGGACTTTCCCTGTGATTAATTAGTTTATTACACACAAAAGAGAATCCAGGTACGAGCACGAGTGCCATGCTGCGCTGTGTGATACAAAGAAATGGCAGATGCAGATTCCCTCCTTAGTTTCTTAATCACCTCTTCCCTGCGGATGACAAGATCATTACGTATTTTCCTCCTTACCGTCTTGAAGCTCTCTCTTGCACTCAACATCACTCTACAGTCTACTGTCTACAGCAAGACCCATGAGATATCAGACAAGTGCTTTCATCAGGAGCCAGAACTAGGAAACACGGCATTTAGCAGCTGATTTGATACCCACCCACCGAAAGCTGATTTCTGGAAGACTCCGTGGGTTGGTGCATGAGATTGCTTGTCCTCCGTTCCTCCATGAGAAGCGTGAAGGGCGAGAGGTTGGCATGAATGTGATGGTGTCAGAAGGCCTGATGCTGCCATTTCTGCGTATTGTGTACGAAATCACTGTGGGTGCAAAAAGCCAGAGGCAGAAGACGACAGCAGCAGAGGGAAGAAGGAGTGGGCATTGGTAAGCATAACTGCCATCCGAGAGGACCGTTCCACATCACCCTCCCCCTAAAAGCCGGCTCTGCTGTTACACGTTCTTGGCCGCTAGCCTTCCTCCTGCTCCTCCTCCCCCTCCTCCTCCCGAAAGGGCAAGCAAGCCTGCCATTCATAGCCAAGATACCTGCATTCCTTCTTCATTGCGGCCTCTCTCCTCTCTTTTACATGTTTTCTCTGCTGCTTTGGGCCTTTGGTACATTTATTTGAGGTACATGTGCCTCTCTTTCTCTCTATTTCTTTCAGACGGAGCTCCCTCTGTTTTTCCGAGGGCATGTCTCATTTTTATGCATATTTTGTTGTGTGTGGTCATAACAGCAAGCAATCGCTTCTTCAACCGCCCCGGTCAGTGACCAAGAGGAACACTTCAAGAGAATTTTTCTATCATCTTCCGCACTACGAAAATGGGTATGGGGATTTTACTTCCTTTTCACTCTGTTTCATTGGCTTTCCTTTTTTTTCTCTTTAGAGTTTAACCTTCTAAGGGAACTCTCTCTCTGTCTCTGGCTCGTTTCTTTTTCTCTGATGGTCTGGAAACTACTATAGCAGATTTCTGCCTCTTTGTGAATGCGGAAACTAATGATTACCAAGATTTCTTGGACCTGCCGATCGATGACATAGTGAAGGATTTATGTGTCTTTGGAACCGGGAAGGCTTGTTTTGCTTCTAATCTTTTGAATGCTTTGGAACTTCGAACGCAGATGACATGAATGTTGAGGTGCACTTGGATGGCATTTAGGATGCTATTAGTCCTGTATTCGGCATGCGGGGGAGCCAGAAGTTTAAGACCCGTGTCATCACTTCGTGACATGTTGTGTACTTTTATTTTTTCTGGTTTGGGTTTGATGTTACTTTTTTATGGTAATATGAAGCTGTCATCTTTTTTTATGGTTTATTTTATTCCGAGGAATGAAAGGCTCCTGATTTCTTTCTGCAGCTTATGTCTAGAAAGATCCATTCTTTGCTGACTGGGACACTCCCTCTTTTGTTTTTTTTTTCTGTTACTTGAAAGGAAAACTCTTTTTAACAGCCCTTCGGAGTTTTTTTCATATTATAAAGAAAAATATCTCTTTAACAGTCCCATGTCGTCTTTTCATGTTGTATTTATTAATTCATCACAATGCTTCAAAGTTTTCTATTACTTGATCAATCGTTTCATAATTATACAGATTTTTTTTAAGATCTCAAGTCTAACGTAGCTAATTGAATCACAAATTCCACATAGATGCCTTAAAAGTCTTCAAATATTGAATCGAGTAGGTGCGTCAGCTTTGCTATAGTCTTTCGATGCTTCCAGGGTTCAACTGGGATTCACAACTTTGGACCATCAGAATAGTTGAGCTTCAAAGTCTACGCCAAAGGAAATGAAAGAGGTCTGATAAGGGAAAGGAATCGGTTTCATCACTCTTGCATCTCAGTTCCGAAGAGTGTAGCTTGTTCGCTTGGATAGTTATGAGCACTTGCAAGTTCCAAAGCAGAAACCTTTTACGCTTGATGACACTTGGCATGAATTTTTGGTCTACAACAGAAATATCTATTTGGCCATGTATCTTGTACCCATGCTAATTCAAGTTAGCAGTATCTATTGGACTTAAACTGCGATAGTTGTAACTTTTTTAGCTTCTGGATCACTGAATGGAACTTGAGATGATAGATTAGTTATGTAGTTCATTTTTCTATGACATAAAAACATAAACATCTCAACCGAATATATTTTGGTGAACAATATCTCTCTGTTTTATATTTCGTTTTTGCAAATGTTGGCTTTTATCAAAACATACTGAAGCTAATTTGCATCCCCAGCAATGAGGAATCTAGGAAAAGTGGGAGTTCAATATATGCAGAAACTTAATGCCTTAAATCATTCTACAAGCATAATAGAGGGACAAAATCGCATCGTAGAGGCTTCCCTTACTCTTATTCGTGAGAGAGCACAGCATAAGGTATTTTGCCTCTTCTTCGCCTATTATTTGTTTAAATTAAGCAGAGAATTTTAATTTGTGACATTTCTTACCCAGGCTACTAATGATTGGATGATGTTTTTTGTTCCACTGTCTTTTTCACATGAGAGCATAAGGTCTGTTGCTTGTCTAGAATATTCTCTGGTACTCAAATTCAAGAGCAATTTCTTGCCTGCTAGAAAATCTGAAAGTTCCACTCTCGCCCCTGATGCAATTCTCATAAGAGTCTCATAAGACAACAGACTTGAAATGAAGTATTAGGTCCGTGCTGTCATCAATAGTTACAAATAAGTTGCTTGCTAAAATGTTTTAAGGTACTCTGGTCTTTGTTTTCGTTCATGAATTAAGTTTTCCATTGCCTGCACCTGAAGATTACTTTTGTTTCTTGTTCCTTCTTTACTGTCTACTGCAAATGCTAAAATTCTCCCACTATGACATGAAAAGTTTTCCCTTTTACATTCTTGTGAACATTATGTTGAGTTTCTCTTGATTCTTTGGAAAGAAATCAGTATGTTGCCATGACTTTTGATAGTGACAAATTGGTTATTTTTTGCCTTATCTCAAAAAATAATCCCTTCATTGGTATCGATAGTCATATTGCTCGGTCATACAAAATTCGATCCTTCAGTATTCTTGGTGAAATTATAAAATGCTGTCATTAACAAATACTTTTGGTTATTTTTGTTGTTAAAATGAAGTAACTCAAAGCTAGTATTGTCTTGTGCAATGACAAAATCTCTATGTGCCAAACAATAGATTTTTGTTGTTCTTTCTCACCAAATGGTTGGTAATATATAAAGAAAACTTCTTTAGCAATAGGGAATGAAAGATTATCAATATAATAGAAGCTCATTAGTTGTAATAGAGAAGAACATTATGCAAAGTTGCAAACCCATGGTTGATGATCTATTATTCAACGTGGCCTTCAATTACTGGAGCAACAAGTATGTGAATTTCACATGATAGGTAATGACTTTGGAAACTGCAGGCCTATTACTTGTAGGCACTTGGTAAAAGCAATCAATAGAGTTTGTTTAGTGAAAGAGTGAATCTGGAGGGGCGATGTATATGTTACGTCTAGCATTTTATTTGTCTCTTTAGTAATATCTAAAACAAAATTCCACTGTCCTGTAGTTTCTGAACTCTTTGTTCCTTTGTTTCCTGTAGGCAGATATTGTGAAAGGTTTGGGAGGTGCTGTTGCATCATCTTCACTTCTTGGCGTTCCGCTTGGGCACAATTCATCCTTCCTTCAAGGCCCTGCATTTGCACCTCCTCGTATTAGGGAGGCTATTTGGTGTGGTAGCACAAATTCCACTACTGAAACTGGTGAGTTGTAATTAGATTGGTTTTGCTAATACTTTACAGTTGCAACCACTTTTCTTTTGTACTGTTTGAAAAGTTGATCACATTTTTTTTATATTTTGGTTTAGTTCATGATCAACAATGAAAATATATGGGTCTTTGTGGACTCTTAGAAGGTAAAAAAACCCTGCATGCATGTTATAGCTGCATTCCATCCGATATCATGCTATCCTGTGGCAGTTGCCTCATCAACTTAGATAATCAAAGTTAAAAAAACCACCTCAAACGTCGTATTCTATTCCAACACCAAGGGATGTTATTCTACCTATGCTGCCCTATTTTTCGGTTGATCCTCCCACATCATAGTTTGCTGTAGCCATGATTTTTCAGTGAATTCCGTTGAGGGAAAATCTGGAGAATTATGTAAACAAACATTTTATGGAGTTATCTTATATTAAACAAATTTTAGCTACTAAACTAGAACTTTTCGAATAACAACTTACTGACAGTATTAATAATATGTTTTTACTGGAATAATTAGGATGATCTTCTCATAGAAATGCATTATTACTCCATGTTTCATATGTTGTTTAGTGATGATTTTGCTTTAGCGAAGGCCTCAATTCTCTGGCCTGATTCTGTTAGTGACCATGAGTTACTTTTCTTTTATATGTGGACTTATATTCTACATTCCATCCTTGTAATGGTATTTTAGGGAAGGACTTAAAAGATTTACGAGTTTTAAATGATGTTGGTGATGTTCCTGTCCAAGAAATTCGGGATTGTGGTGTGGATGATGATAGATTGATGAAGGTCATAAGTGAATCTGTCAAGATATTAATGGACGAAGTAAGTTGCATCAACTGTTCATTATTGTTTATTTCTTGAAGTATGTGTTTAGTGATAGGCTGGAAATTCTGCAACCTAAGCTTTTTTCTCCAACTTTTTCACGTGTTGGTAGTTTATTAGAGAACAAAAAAACCTTCCTTCTGACAAAAAACTGAACATGCATGTCTCTTTATCTCTTACTGTTGAAATTCTATTTTCATTGTGTGTTACATTTTCTTTTGTTCTATTTAAATATATTACAAGTTCTTGCAGGTGATTGTGGTACAAAAGGCATCCCTAAACTATTAATCTGAGATTCTGAAGTAAAGATGTTCATACTCAGAGAATAAAACGTGACATGAGGAAACGTTTCCTTAAGAACATTATTCTTGGACAACAGTAAATCATCTTATATGCCTAATTTTCTTAGTAATAGTTATAAATTGTAAAAGGTCCTTTGTACAAAAATATTTTAATTGCATATCTAGAATCTATGGTCAAACAGGCATGTTTCTTCATCTTTTGTTTTCTTTAGGTAATGCTCTGGTATTTTTGGTGATTGTTATCAAACTGGCAATTGCTCAAAACACACAAAAATTTCTGGAATGCTAAAAGCCCTCTCTCAATGTTCTCTCTCTCTCTCTCACATTCTGGTTATAACTTATAAGTTTATCATCTTTTGAGGATAAAGCAACCTGATTAATTTTCAGCTAAATCTCCTCCAAAAAACCTTCTGGTCATGCATGTCAGCTTTTGAAATAAAGCAGCCTTGGACAGGGCATTGGAATTTGAATAAGCACAGATTTCAAAATTTTTACAATAGAAGCAAAGAATTTGTGATCGCTCTGCAGATGACATAAATTTTCTTACAAACATTAATTTGGTCTTGGAATTCACCTATTAAAAAACAACAGAACAATGAACTATAATTGATTGGTGTACTTTGAACTGATTGTGCATGTCTGGATGGATTATCAGATTGTAGTGCAAGGACCATGGCGTAAGATCAATGAATGGTGTAAACCGTGTAATGAATGAAACAAAATTCATATAGCCAGTCCATGTGGTGCAGGCTTGATCATGATGCCTTGGAATTAAAAACTTGTATCTATTTTAGTATCTTAAATACTTTATTCTAATAACCAAGAACTATTGCTATGAAGAGCTGGATATTTGTCCTTCGGGTTCACTACCAAAACAGACGCTCCAAGTTATATGAGAAATGACAGCCATTGACCTGCAGCCTGAGTGAGACTCATCTTGTCTATCTTTTCATATATGGATTTCTCACTCTCTCTACCAGTTCTTGAACCCTAGACCTTTCATTATATTTTTTATATATGTATTTGATGTGGGCTTTTTTATCATTGGTCTTTGGATCCATTCAACCATAGAAGCAATGCACCTACAGTCGAACAAATTTTCTAGAAGTAGTTTTTGGAAACATGGTTTTATCAATTCCATATATGAAGTCAGTAGTAGGAATTCAATAAGCTTTCATTTCACTGATGAAGGAATTCTTCAAATCAGGTGTACTTTAAGGTAGTACCTTCATAAATTATATGAATAAATTACTGGATTGAGTTTTCCTTCATTTCTGGGTTTTCATAAATTAACTCCTCTACTAACAACCTTCTGCTTTAGCAAGAGTAGCAGTCTTTCTTTAGATCATGAGACAATATCCTGGTTGTTTTTCCTGCATTCTTATATAAGTTTTTGCAACATTTGGATCCCAAGTTAGTGGAGGAACTTCAGTGACCTGTATATCAGAAAAGATGTTCAGTGCCTGCTGTACATATGAATCTTTGGGGAGAATTTAAACTTAAAAATAGTTTGCAATTATCCATTTCTGTCAGTTAAAAGAAAGGGATTTGTTCTGCATTTTACTGCTTCTGAAGATGTAATTATATGTATTTCATGTTGCACATCATTCTCAGATACGAATGCATTACTGATACTCTTGGTACGACCTGTAGGCTCCGCTGCGTCCTTTGGTTTTAGGTGGTGATCATTCAATTTCCTTCCCTGTTGTAAGGGGTGTATCTGAAAGGCTCGGAGGACCTGTAGATATTCTTCATTTAGATGCTCACCCTGATATTTATCATGCATTTGAAGGAAACAAATACTCTCATGCTTCCCCTTTTGCTAGGATAATGGAAGGTGGATATGCAAGACGGCTCCTGCAGGTAACCTTCTCACTTTTTTGTCTTGCTTTCTCATATTTATTCAACTCAAATCTCTTTTGATGTTTCTGATTGTTTGGCTGTTGTTTCAGCTAGTTTGTTCCATTTCCTACAAGCATGAATTGCTGCATATAAATCATATTTTCTGGTGTATCCATAAGCCCTGTTCAGTAAATTGACTAGAAGGCCGTCGGAATGGTTTCATTCCAAAAGGATAGGAAAAACGTTTTTATTTTTTCACATGGAACAAAGACACAGAACCAAGAGATGAGATATCACTGTGACATGCAAAATGACTCGTTGCCACTTTCTGTTCTTCTTTAAACTCTCTTTCTGGTATCATGAGGTTCCTTTAGGATGCTTTTATTGGCACATTGCTAGGGGTGTTTAGTGGATTAAGTTAATGTTGTTTTGATATTCCTAATGGCATTGTAATTGTATGAAAGATGTTTAAGATATTTTACCCCCCCCCCCCCCAAAAAAAAAAAAAGAGTCGATTATGTGCAGCAAATCCTCTTGGTGGCATCATCACAATGATGAAGGTACTTCAGCTCATCATTTTGCTTGGAGTTTTAGCCTTTTCTCTTTGTCCATGAGGTTACATGGGGTAGCTAGTTTTCTCTTTATATGTTGTTCCTATTTGTCCTCTTGGACAAATTTTCTGGTCTGTCATGCACGTATGGTACTTCATGCAATTCATTTTTCAGCCATGTCAGCGTTAAATCAGTTTTGATCATCTTGGTAAGTTGGTTTATCTTCCTCTTCTAATTTCTTATTCCACTTGTGTGTTATCTTAGGTCGGCATTAGATCAATAACGACTGAGGGACGTGAGCAAGCCAAAAAATTTGGGGTCGAGCAATATGAAATGCGAACATTCTCAAAAGATCGAGCATATTTGGAGAATCTGGTCTCTCTCCCTCTCTCTCATGTTCATGATATTTTGCAAGCATTCTGAAAAGTTGATAGTCATGGGAAGCTACATGTCTAAAGTTTTACACTTGCTCTGTTGGCAGAAACTTGGTGAAGGCGTAAAAGGTGTGTACATTTCATTAGATGTCGACTGCCTGGACCCTGCATTTGCACCTGGAGTGTCACATCTGGAGCCTGGAGGCCTCTCCTTCAGAGATGTACTCAACATTATCCATAACCTGCAAGGTGATGTCGTTGCTGCTGACGTTGTGGAATTCAATCCACAGCGTGACACTGTTGATGGAATGACTGCAATGGTTGCTGCCAAGTTGGTCAGAGAACTCTGTGCAAAGATGTCTAAATGATCCGAATCATCCCCGTTGGAGTGATCCATAGACCTTGCATTTATAGACCTTTGTGGCTGTTACTAAACAGGAGAATTTCATGTTCACTGTCTTAAGCAATTTTGTTGGTGGTATCTATATGTTAATCGTGCGACTTTCGCACTTCCAGCATGAGAATTTGGCAATAACTTGTAATTTGCAAGTTAGGACTTAGGACCGCATACTTATAGGCTATATAATTTAGAAATGTTGAAATAATCATTCTTTGTCTTTTGGTGTCCCAAGGGGTGTAACACAGTTAGTTTGCCTGAGCATCGTGCTGCGTTCCTCAGTTTGATTCCTATGGGTACTTGTTCTTTTGAACTACAAATGGTAGCATGTGTGATGCTCGAATTGAATAGTATGAATTGAATAGTATACAGTAGAACCCGTCCTAAAGCAGCCCTAAGGATGGGGGAAGGAGAAGGAGGATAATAGGCGGTTGTGTCATGAAATTTGTTTTATATGTGATTTAAGGGTAATTTTTTTATTGTTATTATTGAAACTTATTGGAAATTTTCAACGGCTTATTTAGTGTTGGAAATGAAACTGTTAGAGGCTGGTTACTATTTAGCAAATTAGGAGCTCAAAGGCCACAGCCTGTGACTGCAGCACCAGCCTTGATCAGTTAAAATAAAAAATATATATGTATTTA
The DNA here is from genome assembly GCA_011799765.1 of Nymphaea thermarum. Classification (NCBI taxonomy): domain Eukaryota; kingdom Viridiplantae; phylum Streptophyta; class Magnoliopsida; order Nymphaeales; family Nymphaeaceae; genus Nymphaea; species Nymphaea thermarum. Next base: position 26,154 of record JAANDH010000755.1, read on the forward strand.
ATGTGAAATAATATATAAATATAATCAATCGTAATAATATATATATATATATATATATATATATATATATATATATATATATATATATAATTATATACATAAATTGATAAAATAATAATATTAAAATTGAGTTATCTGGCCTAGTTGAAACAACCTGGGTCTGCCAACAACTTTTCGGGCCAGCCTAGTGCTTATTTTTCGGGCCCAAACCAAGGTCCAAGTCGAGCTGGGTAGCGGCTGCTTGTTTGTTACCTAGCTCGATGTCCATTCTACAGCAACCACCTAAGCCTGGGCGTCCGGCCCGCTGCCCGACAGCCCGGCCCGGCCCAGCCCGGTATGGGCCGGGCTTGGGCCGAGGAATTTAGTTATCGGGCCGGACTTGAGTGAGCCCGGCCCGGCCCGAGATCTTAACGGGCCGGGCCTGGTTATCACTTCTCTGGCCCGGCCCGGCCCGACGGCCCGTTAAGAATTTAGGTCAACANTCTCATGTCTTCATATTCATAGCGATCTCCACAAAGATTTGTGGCGCCCCGAGCGTATTTGCGAGATGGTTTTTGCTTCTCCAGCAAGCAGTCGATGCTTTTCTTAATTTTCCTCTTAATTTTCCTGCAGTCGAAGAACTTTTTCATCCTTGTGGCATCCTGGACTTGCGACGACGGCACCGGCCCGGCCCGCCAAACGAGCCGGGCTGGGCCGAATTTTCGGTGCCTCGGCCCGGTACCCGACCCGGCCCGGCCCAGCAATATTATGGGCCGGGCCCGGGCCCGGGCTTCAGGCCCGACGGGCCGACCCGGGCCGGGGAAAACCTGGCCGGGCCGGCCCGGCCCGGCCCGATACCCACCCAACCACCCCAAGATTTAAAAACAAGTCCGTTTATAAGGTGCAGCGCCTTGCTGCCTACATCCCCTACTATAATGTGTTTTATGCAGCCGCGTGGTGAGCACAGAGCAAACTAGAATTTGTTGTGCTTTCCATGGTTAAGTAACATGAACTATCTAACTGGTTATACGTATACTTTTTCAAATATGAAAAAACTTAAACATGTTTATGAGAAAATCTCCAACTTGGGTAAAAACTTAAGCATGGTTAAGTAACATTAACTGCCTAATTATTTATAGGCATACTTTTTTCAAATATGATAAAAACTTAAGCATGCTCATAAATAAACACATGGAAAGATCTGTTTTGTTGAAATCTTAAACGATTGATTAGAGTTTGAGCCTTGTTGTTGATTTTTTTTTCAAATACTTAAGCATGTTCAAGAAAAATATTCAGAAAACGTAAATTTGTCTTTCGACAGTATTTAATAACTCAATGGATGTCATACTGTGGCTGTTTTATGACATAAACTAGCTTTTATAAATGATTATATTAATATGAAATTCATGCAAGCTGTTAAAGTTCAAAGTCAATCCTCTTGGGTCTTTTTATGCAAGTTGGTCGATCTTAAACCCCAAAAAGAAAAATTATTGTTACTGCTACCGTACATTAGAAGGCCAAAAAAGTTATTGATCACTATGAGAAGCTTTTTCAATGACATTTTGCTATTTGTTCGGTTTATTCCACATAAAAAAGCCAGCATGAATTGAACTCGAAGAAACGTCTATCACTTCATTACAATTAATTAATCTTTTGCAATATGTTTCTAAAAGATGCCTATGAATTTTCTTTAGAAAACAAGCTCAAGTTTCCTACATATTTATAAAAGCATTCTTATGTTCCCTTGTTCGTGTCTGTATAGTCGTCCTTTGCTTTGTTGTATTTACTTGCTTATGTTGCGTCTTGGTGTAAGCTAGTTTGTTCACCTATGTCAGAGTACCCTCCCAAAACGGCTCCAAGTGCAATATTGGGATTTCTTGTTTTAGATGGTCGGCATCGGGAATTCTGTAAGTGGCTTCGACCATCCTTGTAAGTAAAGTTAATAGTTTACTAGATTTCTGTCGTGATGTACTCTTCTATCGTGATGTACTCTTCTCTCTGAAGTGAAATATATTGTGAGTTTTCTTTCCACACTCTTGTATTCAAAGTTTTTCAAAAGTGTTCAAGTGGTCTGCGCCCACTTGAACGAGGCGAAGACTTGTGGCTTACTGGCGAGAGTTTGCCGCGCCGCGCGGTCTGCAGGAGTCGGCCCGTGATACTTATGAGTAGGTCTTTAGTACTGCTTAACCATGCTAATCGCTTCTCGGTTATGGAGGCATCTAGCCAAGAACCTTTTTTTTAACTAGGTGTAAAAATATAAATACAGGTGTGCTTTGTAAATATCTTAAACATTAGGAGTGTTTTTTGTGAATATCTGAAAGGCATGAGCATGTGCAGGCCATTTGGGCAGTAGAAGCCCCAGGCTTATGCATGACTGGCTTTGCAAAGTATATAATCAACTTCAGAAGTCCAAGAATCAAAACAGAAATCCAGATATGAGCTTGCGCATGCCCAACCAAGTACTGAAGCTAGAAATTGTTGGCTGCCGGACTAATTTAAAAAATTAAAAATTTGGACCCATCAACTACATAATAAAATGATTCAGAGACACCAATATATAAATAAATACATAGTTATGGACACTAGCATATAAATAGATTTTTGAGATCGTTCAAGCAGTTGCCCATGCAAATTCACATGTGGCTCTGCCACCAGGGATGGAGCCAAGGGGGGTGGCAAGGCCATGGCCCCCCTCATTTAGCATGTATAAAAGTTTTGAAAAGTCATATTTTTCGACCCCTGTCAAAATTTTGAAACTCTAGCTCAGTCCTCCTAATGAAAAATTCCTAACTCCACCCCTGTCCACCGCTGGTCGAACCAATGTTTACATCGACTAAGAAGTATCATCAGCTCTATCTCCATCAGAAGGACCGTTCCGATTCTCCAAAATAGTCCATTCATTAGAAGAGGCAAGAAACTTAATGACAACACTAGTAAAAAAATATTCGTGCAAGAAACTATTAGCACCGGCAGCAAAGTTCCGTTCCAACCCATTTACGGTGCTGCTGCAACTGCCAGAAAATGGCCAAATGTATTAGCGCCAGTCATAGTGAAAGCCAAAGAAAAATGAGCTATGGATACTCCTCCATGGAGCAGGAACACCAAAAACAGAGTGAGCCTGACATGGGTCATACTTGTGCGGCCGAAGGCTCAACTCTTTTACAGACCACGCCGAACTCCACCATGTGAAGATGGATGGAACAGCTTCTATGTGCCACAAACATCTAAAACATGACGGCATAATGCTCGATTCTCATATTGTGAATAACATATGCAAATGGTGTTGTGAACATACAAAAATCAGTGGCTAACAAAATTCCTTCCTCTATGAGATGCAATTTACAATTTACAGGACAACTATGAATAACTTCCATTTGGATATGATTAAAGCCTATAAATATAATGTACAACATATACAAAAATCCTTGACAATGGATAAGAGCCGCATTGCTCGAGCTGATTCTAAGATCAGGCAGCCCACATGCTCATTTCGAGTTTGAATATGGATGTGCCGATCTTAAAAGTGGGGAAGTGCTGAAGTTAGTCCTTATGAAGGCTGCTGCATATGGTGTCTTAATTTGATAAAGTTTGTAAGTTCTGCATAAGGTGGAATCGGGAAGAAAAGAAAAGTCACTTGATACTTCATAGGCATGATAATACTGACATGTAGACACTAGCAAGCACACTTGCACATCCAAAATCCTACCTTAATTCATTGACAAAACTCATCATCCAGTGTCATGCAGCCATTCGGAGGTTCTGATATATCGTGAAATTGGAATCTGCATGTAGAAAATTTATAGGAATTGAAGCAAAAGAACTATTCAGTCAATTACACAGCCAATAAGCTGAAATTTGCACCTGTGCAGCGAACCATTTTAAAGGCCTCACTGTATAATATTAAGGTACCAAGGTATTAGAAGCCTTGGGTGAATCTTTGGTACTTCTGACCAACACGTCATAGTTGATGGATGCCAGCTGAGACAGGTTCTGCATAATTTAGATAGTCGTCAGTGTTAGAATCTTGAGCATAGATCAATTTACTCACAGCAAACAGGTCCTAGAGTTTAACTTTTATTTACCTTAAACGAAAAATTGCTGAAAGAATAATTCATGGAGAGGGAAGGACCAAAATCAGCTAGAGCACCACATTCATCTCCCTGTCAAGTACAAATAGTTAAGCTTGGAATACTAAAAAGCACTTTAATGTCTCTCTTTTCTGAAGGTGAAGAGTGGTGCTCCACTGCATAGATTAATGCTACTCGAAAATTACCAGCATTTACAGAACAAGATTCAAACCCCAATAGACAGGGATAGCCACATTTTAAAAAAAAGCACATGGCTGGTCCCAACTGTAAAAAGAACATGAAAGAACAACTGTATTTTTTCAATCCTTTGTTCTTACTTCTTCATCCAGGAGGTTGCTTGGTGTGCTGCTGCTGCAACTCATGCTGCAGGTATCAGAAGCATCATCATGCTCAGCTGCTGCTTCACAACAAATATAACTTAACTGATTCCAGTTATAACGACAAGCAAAGTAGCTTGTGTCGCATGCATCTTCAGCTGCTGGAACAAAAGCTGCCTGAGCTAAAAAAAAGATAGGTTAATGTCAGGTACTATTATGCTTGAGAACTGACCAGGCAAAATTCTATATTGATTACGAGAAGTACCTTCTGCCTGGCTAAGGTCTCCCAATTGATATCTCTAAAAAAAACATGATTTTTCACCTGCATAGCCATTTGCATGGACCAAAATTAACGCTCATTTTGAGGGAAGTTTGAATATCAAATCCTACTGACCCAGTCGAAATCACTTCTTACCTCTCCTGCTCCTGTGGCTCCAAGTCTTTGAACTGGATTTTCAATCAACAACCTGGATAGGAAAATCTACCTCAGGATTCACTAGGGACATGTAAGATAAAACAATTGAAACAAGGAAGCAAGTAAAGATTGTAATGTCATATATCAGAAACGGTCTTTATTGAAACTTTTAGAAAAGAACTTTTAGAAAAGAATGACGACCATATATACCTGAACCTCATTACTACCACATTTTGGTTCTTGACCTTTTAGGCGTTGAACTAAAGCACAATATGGAGAAAATTGGGATCCGTGAGACCAGACATGAGGGTCAATTTTGGACTCAGTCATTATAATTGGTACAATCGTGTTCAATTCTCAGATTTGGGCATCAACGTGTGAAGGAATACACTCCTTTAAGGAGAGTATATTGCAACATCTCATGTTTAAACTTTTGAAATGGGTTTTTGAAAGTTTTCAAAGAAAGGATGGCAACAGCTCCTGATCTTCATTACCAACGTGTGTTGGTTAGTGGCCCTTTTAGGTGCCAAGATGAAAAAAAATGCTCATGTCAAGTTTGTGACAAATCATGATAATATTGCATTTCAGTATTGCTAAAATACAGTTACAGATCTCTCTCTCTCTCTCTCTCTCTCTCTCTCTCTCTCTCTCTCTCTCTCTCTCTCTCTATTATGAGTAACATCTTACAAAATTAATGTCACAATCTAAAAAGGATAAAAGGTGAACGAGGAAGGAGGAAGGGGGGACGAAAAATGTAATTCTACTTTCTGAAACTCTGTCGGTTGAAATACTTATCGGAGTGAATCAGCAAATTCCATGCTCATCACAAAGAGAAGTGAATGTATTATAACCCCATCAATACATTACTGGTTATGCACGGTCTAAATGAATATGAATGCTATAAAAATTCACCATACTTGTTGATCAAATCGTAAGCCTCGTAGCTCATCTCTTCAGGAATTTGTGGCCAAGGTATCTGCCGGTTCAATATGTTATAGAAAATCATCTGCAACACGTTGGAATATTGAAACATACAAATGAATCTTGAGGAAGAACTTAGCTCATGCAATAATGATTGGCAATGAAGAATATTACAACAGTGTGTGTGTGTGTGTGTGGTGCATGGCAAGAGGCGTCAAGCGAACCCATGGTAAAACTATTTTGGTAAAAAAATAAAAAAGTATTAATGTGCAGAGTTCTAGGTCACTTTATTTGCTGTTGGAATGAAACATCATGATTCTCTCAGAGCTTATACATTCTAGGAAAAAAATAATATGGCTTTTATTTCACATAATTCTATTTAAAATTGAAATTTCATATTTTTAGGATTTGCCCAGGGGCCAGCAGTTTGGAAAAATGTGTTTCAAAATATATCAAGTATTTTGTTGTTTGCTGGATTTATCTAAAATCAGAAACAAGAAAGAATCACAAAAACATGACCCCAAAGCAAAGGTAACCAAGTAAAGGAATTTTATCTCTTTCTCTAATGAGTACCAGAAGTGTAATCCATTTTAGAATTGAGAAAAAACATGACATGTTTTGGCCTCCTAATGAAAAAGAGGAAGTGTGGGATACATGACAAGAAGACATTGGAACATCAATTTGGAAGAGATGATGGAAGCAGGGGTTCACTTTGGTCATGGTACTAGGAAATGGAATCCTAGAATGGCACCTTACATCTCTGCAAAGGGTAACAAAGTTGATAGGCCTGACATGCTCAATCAATGTAAACTGCATAAGGAAAGCATGAGGGGACCTAAGGCAAATCTCATGTCAGTCACCCTGTCATCTTCAGTTACATGATGACCATGATATAGGGTTTATTTGCTTTCATAGAATGGCCAAGGAAAAGCAGTAGGTAAGTAGCATATCAGTGAAGGCTTTGAATTTTAGTGCCTAAACAACTAACGGTTTTCATAAATAATTGCAAATAAGTCAATGACATGTACAATAGAAGAGCTAGGTTCCTGACAAGAGAGAGAAAAACATAAACAGAAAGTCTAGTTCAAACTAATAACATATGAGCTATCATAAAGCATACTTCTGGTCGTTCTGCATTAAAAGGTGGAATGCCAACAATCATTTCAAAGAGAATAACCCCGACAGACCACCAATCTGCTGTTGTGCCTACAGAGAGTAACAAAAATGATCATCCAAACACAACATTAGCCAAGAAAAACCCATCCGTCCTTCAGAAAAATATAAAATATGACGAACCATGCCCTGTTCCTAGAAGTATTTCCGGTGCCAAATAATCAGGAGTACCAACAGCTGTGTGCCTTTGGCACTCTTCACGTTTAAATGACTGCTCTGATGAAGACAAAGTGGACTCGTCTTTCCTAAGTAGTTTGGTACCATAGGCAGTTGGACCAGATAAATCATCAGTACTATTAATAAGCCCAACCTTTGATAAGCCGAAATCTGTCAACTGCATGCATAAAGATGTGGTAGAAATTATCAGACAGAAACCTAGGCATGGATTCCTTATAACATGAAAAAATATTATTAGTGGAAGTGAAGAATTTTATGTTCTCAAGACTTCAAAGAATCTCTTGGTTCATACTTGTAAATTGGAGAAACAACTCACACATAATTCCACAATCAAACCTTGACATTTCACAGTGGATATTGTAGAGATATTGTAGTCACTCTTACACTTTAAATAGCCAGACAATTAATAATGAAATGCTTCTACATCATCATCATGCCTATTCCAACGAGAAGCAGTAGGCTTTAGGGGTCCTATTTCTTAGTTCCTTTCTATTAGGTCTACAACATAAATCACCTTAAATCCTGCATAGAACTTCTCTCCCTTCATTTTAAATTGTCAATGAATTCCTTCTTTCCTAATTCCTTCCCCTTCATGTCAATCTTTCTTATTGACAGTGAATATTACATAGTGGGGATACTCATATTGTTGTGCATACCTGGGAAATGAGAAAATATTTGTCATCTAAATGCTTCAGAAAAAATGACCAAAAGAATGCTTGAGAGAGAGAGGGAGAGATTAGTAACAAGATGCAATGTTCTTTAAAAATCAAAAATTGATGAAGTATCATATATAGATTTTCGGAAAATCCAATAATGGCTGGGTACCACAGAATGTATAAATTTTAAAGAATTCATGCAATTCTAAACCATTTTCTCAGGACGCTAAAGCTATCAAAGTCCAGTATTGCTACAATATAACAAGAAGAGAAGATGTGGACCTTGATATGGCCATCATGAGCAATCAACAAATTGTCTGGCTTTAAATCACGATGAATAACATTCATTGAATGCAAATATTCCAAAGCCAGAACCTGGGGGGAAAAAATAGAGGTGTTATTGGCTTTCTGACTTTCATGAAGAAGGTTATCACAGGCAAGCTAATAACGGCATGTTTTTTAGTTTGTTACCACTTCGGCTATATAAACACGAGCTACATCTTCACTAAGGCAACCTAAATTTCTCAATAACGAATAAAGATCACCACCATTCAAATACTCCATAACCAGATAAAGATTCTCCCTGCATGTGAAGGAATAGAAAAACCGAACCTGAAACACATCAAACACGTTACCATGTCTGGAAAGATTTAACTATGAGACTGTTTATCATGGTTGTGGAAAGTGCTCTTGTCAGCCTACCACAAAAGGATTTTGAACTGAAATTAGGATATTGCGTTCAGCTAAAATGCTATCCACTGCATTTTTTCTTATCGTATCAGCCTTTTTGAGAACCTGTAACAATTGAAAGAACAAACATATTAATATGGGGACGGCATTGAATAGCAAGAGGATCACCCAATAACTGATATCGCAGTAGCATCTCATACAAAATAAAAAATGTATCTAGTTTCGTCCAGGACAGTATCTAGGATAATTTTTCCTCAGCAACTTGCCATTTATGTCACATGGGTGCGGGATGTGGCAAGTTTCAAAAAAAATTGGGTGCAAGTGCAGGTGCGGCGAGGGCATATATATATATATATATATATATATATATATATATATATATATATATATATATATAATCTCTTTTGTAAGTAATTTTATTTGTCTATATTGTTAATTTTTTTTATCAAGATTACCTTTGTCTCATACAAAAATCAAAGTTTTACTAAATAAAATGGGCATGGAAAGAGAAAAAAGGGCAAAAAAGAGGACGGAAAAGATAAGAGAAGAAGAAAAAATGAAAACAAAAACAAGAAAAAACAACAGTGAGTGCGGTCAGCAGCACCTGACTTAATCAAACCAAGTCAGGTGCCGTGTCCGGCCACACCAGTTTTGGCGCACCCGTGTGACTTAGCTTGCCATTTGAAATACCTAGTCTACCGTGCTATGGTGTAGCCTCACTAAGACACTCAACAGCATACAGATTTTTCTACAACAACCTAGGATTTTTTTTTTTCTTCCTCTTTTCTTTTTTCTCTTCCCATTCTTCTTCCTCTTTTTTTTTTATTTTTTTTCTGCCATCTGAGGCAGTTTTTTCCCTTTTCTTTTTCTTCTTCTTCTTGTTCTTCTTCCCTACTAAATTCTTGCATTAACCTAAAGTATAAGCAAAAGGGTTCTGCAATGGAACATCAAATTTCATTAACAATATATTACCAAGGAGCCAACTACTCAACACTATAATGTGCATTGCCTTTTACCAGTTTTTCTTCTATGCACATCCATTTTTAAAGACTCTATCAGATAGACATGGATGCAAGCACCAATATGACTTGAGGATGCTTGGTTCCCTCCCTCTGTCCTGCCTCATGGCTGAAGTCATCTCTCACTTTATCAATGACATGTGCCACACTCAGTGGAAATTTAGACACTTAATGGTCTGCCATCCATTGCCTGATCAGTTGTGTCTGCTTTCTATTACAAATGCAACTGCAGGTGGTTTTCTTTAAATTGTGCCTAAAGGCCTCACTAGATAAAAGAAGGTTTCTTCCAACCATTAGAAAACAAGATTGCAATAGCGAGCAGTTCAGTACAATACTGATGTATCATTAACGATATATAGTTGTCTATAATAGAACAAGAGTTACACAATCAAGAAAAATAAAGGATACCTTTATTGCAAACAGATCGCCTGTTGCTCTTTTCCTAGCAAGAAAGACCCGCCCAAATGCACCTCGACTAATTGGTTTCAAAATTTCAAAATCATCTATTGATGTTCGATCCTTACAGTTTGAATTAATTGGACTTGTGCGCAAGCTGCAAACAGTATCTTCCTCCAAGGAGCAATAATCATCAACTATATTATTTAATAGATCAGTTCTGTCATCTTCTACTAGCTGGCAAAGATGCAAATACTTTTCCCTAAAGAATTTAAAACAAATTAGTAGCAATATTCTGAAAGGCATATCTTGACCCATAATAATTGAGTCCAAATAAGATGCATATCACCATGTAAATTAACATGTGGTAAAATTAGTAAATTTTATTTAACAAAAAAAAAATCTAAAAATATCATGGTTCGTGGAAAAATTAGGCCAATTATAAGAGGAAAAAAAAAAGGAATATTACATGCCAGTAACCATGCATGACATAAAACATCAAGTATACAATTAACAAAACATATATGCTATAATTGTCTTCATCCAAAAAATTGAGAGGTAATAGCTTGACCGGAAATAGTCCATATGTATAAGTTTTGCCCTTAAGCAACTCCAAGTCATAGAAAGAACTTCCCAAAAAGCTATGGTGGATGGTGATTCTTTCGTGTTCTTGGCTTGCCACATGAGCGAATCCATTGTTGAATATGAAATAAGTATAAATATCATCATAAACGAGACATTCACTAATGAGTACTTCATCTTCCCAATTCACTCAAAAGAGAAAAATAAAATAACATGGAAGACTTGTCTTTCGTGCATGAAATTGAGAAATTGCATAGTTTTTCTTCAAATTTACAAAGGTACCATTGTCACACCATAAGAACTGAATGCAAAAGAATTAGCCCTAAGTACCATACTTTATATGATCTCAAGCAAAAACACGAATAGACCCCTTAATTTCCATTGAAGTGTATTATAAGATGCCTTCATAGACAGAGACTATTTGTCACAGGACACACCACCATGTGGGACGAATCTACCACTGAAGCTAGTTTGAAGGGGGTTAACATATTACTTTTCCTGCAGTTATGATACATCTGGTAGTGTTGCAAGGTAAAATTGATTGATGATGTATCTGTGTGTGTGTGTGTGTGTGTGTCATCAATGATAAATCTTGTATGAGTAGATTCATGAGAATTTGAGGAAATTAAAGAGAAGTACAAGAATGATATGGTTGCAAGTTGAAATAAACAAGAAACAAAGAAATGTAGAACCAGTTAAGGACAAAAGGTTGAAAGAAATGAAGAGTAGCTTAACATACCGCAAGAGTTTCTCTACACGCCTTCCAAATGTTTCAACAACTAAGGCATCCACCTCCCTTTCCTGAATTACATCTTGAAGGTCTTCGAGACAAGAAAGCAAATGCTCCAGTGATTGATCACAACTACCATTTATGCTACCAATTCGCTGAGTAATATCAAGCAGATCATGAATCTGTCCTCCAATCAAAACAAGTAAATGCTGGTGACATTCTCAAAGAAAGGCATAAAAGGTTGAAGCCGTATGTAGAAAGACAGGTACTAAATGTATCCATTATTGATTTATGGAAAGATAAGCTTGATTCAGTAAGCACTTGCACACCATCCATTTTGCTGAACAGTGCATATAACAACATGTACAACATAAAAACATAGGAATGAACAAAGATATTTTTTCTGCTTGATTTGTGAATGAAAAAATTGAAGTTGAAAAAAAGTGCATGCATACACACCTAGTGCACGCAACTTGGTAAAAAAATTAAACATGTTTTATGACTAATTGACAAATGTAGAAAGATGCTTTCTTCACTCCATAAATGTCACTAGTTTTGGACTGGACAATCTCTAGAGAAACAAGAATGGCAACAAAAGAATCACAATAAGGCTCAGTTTTCATAAAATATGGAAACTGAAATACAAGAAAAATCGGTTCTGAAATTTTATTTGTATATGCAGAGGAGCTTTTGTCTAAACATAAACACACACACACAACACACACAAGCATAGATGCAACATATGCACAGCCATACTGTATGGACGAGAATGTATCCCTATATAACCAAACATTACACCAAAAAAAACTACTCATCAAGCAAACTGTACATTAATGTATATCTGAAGATAATACCTAACAGACTGCGGGATCACCTCGCAAGGACAATAGACATTTAAAGCAAGAAATTTTGAATAATTTAAAATGTACCTGATGATAGTTCTCATGTTCCAAAGCTTTACTCCCAAATGGTAGAAGACCAGGTGGAGTATCCCATGCCACTAATAGTGAAGACTGTGGGGTCACACTTCCTGTTGATGTAGCTTTTGCAACCCTGTCAACTACTGGACTTACAAGTTGCACGTTTGATACCCCTGGCAACCCCTTCATCCCATCAATGGTAGCATGCTGATCAGCCTCTTGAGGGCCATTAATTGTGTCTACAGAACAAGAACGAAAAATATTACCAGGAAAAGGGGACAAAAAATCAGAATCTTCAATCAGATGAGGTACTTTAGCAAAATCTGGACTCTCTGGTCCAGCAGTACAGGAGCTCTTTGGAGAGGATGAGTCCAAAATTCTCTCAAGCGTATAACAAATTCTTTCAAGGCGCTCATTTATACCAAGACCTTTCAAATCACACCTATCAGCTAGTGCACATATCTTAGAATGATCTTCTACACGTATAGTTGGAATTTCATCCTCACAAATGCGACAGATTATTACACTATCAATATCAAGGCTTTGCTTATGTCTGCAGTTACGTTGATGAAATCTATGACCCTGCTGCTCAGGCTTCAGTTTTCCAGTTTCCAATTCTGGACCAGCATTACTAATATCTGATGTATTTGAAGACCCAGATTGCTCTCCAGAAGGACTATCCTTTAGGCCGGGGCTTTTCGTCTGATTCTTCTCCTTTGCAGATGGAAGCTTCTTCCATGAGGATATCCGATCCCTACCAGAAGATGAATCAACACTTTTAGCAGTATCAACAGCTAAAGGCTGGGAAGAACTGCATCTGTTGTCAGCATTATCCTGCTTCAGGTTCAAATGTTGTAGCTCCACATTACTCATTTCTTTAGTGACCTTCACATGCTTCCATGTCAACTTCCCATATTCCAGGCCAGCTTCTCCTGATTCTCCTTTCCCTTGATAAACTCCCAGGTCACTAAATTGTTGATGACCAGGATTATGATCATCTCCAGCCAAGCCAGTCTCTTTGTGAAATTGCAAAAGACGTGTACATCGGCTGAGTATAAAAAGTATACGGGCATGAAGCTGTTTCAGAATGCCAATAGGAAGTTCTTGTCGTCTATCATCTAACTTTTGTACAATCGCTTCAGACTGCAGCCAGAACTCATCACATGACATAGTGGCACACTGTCGAGCAATAAGCAATAAATCTTCCAAGGTTTCCTTCCAGTCTGGATGAGATTCTACATTATTTTCAAGCACACTGACTAAATCCCCAGCAAAAAGGCCAAGTTCAGAATCCACTTCTTCCTTCAGCCGATCAAATTTTGAACGAATGACTACTAAGATATCCTGAAAGAAATTTCAAAAAGATAATAAATACTGTTGTATGCACAAAAACATGTGGGAAGCCTCAAGAATGAGTAGACGCAGCAATGTCATGGCCGCAGAACAATATTTGAAGCATTTACCACCATGAAACTGAGTTACAAGGTCTTGTGCATGAAAGACATATACCAATAGCACCCACTCACAACATGGGTTAGTGAAAAGGTACCTCGTGGTTGCTTAACCTGCGAGGCTTCCAGAAGGGCAGAGGCCGGACTTCTTTGGAATTCAGTTCATGTGAGAAGCTCTTGATACCAGGAGGGAATTTCTTCTTCTGACCACTTGTAACCCTTAGTATTGCTTCAATACCAGTGCCTTCAACTCCCTTCGAGATTTTCAGAAGACCACCAAAAAGACATAGGAAGAGTCATTAACAGAACAGACAGTGTACTCGTGCTCAAATTTTCCAAATGCCACACTCTAAATAGACCACTGGTTTACCTCCATTTCCAAAGATTGAACATGTGGGACCTTAAAGGATTTGGAGACACACCATGGACTTTTCTTCCCTAGACATGATTAAAGTCCAAAAAATTAATCTGTTATTAAAAATGGGTAAACAAGAAACTACATGCAAAATATCTATCTTAGTCAATAGATCAATTCATGCCGATTCATACGTTAGTTCCAAGCTTAATAGTCAACTAAAGGGAATCAAAGGCATTCGAAAGTAAAGCAGATACTGACATGAGAATGAGAAGAAAAATATTCGGTTACCAAAAGCAGGTGATTGTGTTCACAGCCAAATAAAGGATTGGAGTGAGACATCATTAAAGAATAAAAACCCAAGCTGATTATTTCTGTATCAAGTGTAGCCAATTGAATAACATTAACTTTAAATGCTGGCATTACGTTTATTAGAAAAACAACGGAAAAAATAGTCTCCCAAGCCCAAAATGAAAATGTAAAAAAAATAGCGTTGTGCAGTTGAAGTGCGTCATAACTGACATCGTTAAAGAATAAAAACCCGAGCTGATTATTTCTGCACCTAGTGTAGCCAATTGAATAACATTAACTTTAAATGCCGGCATTACATTTATTAGAAAAACAACGGAAAAGCAGTCGCCCAAGCCCAAAATGAAGATGTAAACACACGTAAACAGTAATGGGGTAGACATTCAAGCATTTTACGGTTTTACCTTAGAGCAACCTTCATAAGGTAACAACGATGAACCATCATATAGAAATCCTCATAGTAGTTGTGATCACCCAGAAATACCTTCCCGCAATCAAAACTACGAATTTATCTCTGTACGAATAATTTGAGCCGCAGTCATCCTAATATTGCAAGGAAAAACATGCATGCTGCCTGTCTGGAAATTATCGCCGTTCTTAATGTAAGAGAGGAACAACAACCTCGGCATTTACGTATAAAATGTTCCAAATCAATACCAAGAAAACAATATAAGCCACATGAACATTGAAAAAAGATGCGAGGCGTGCATTACGAACTACCAGAAAAGCAAATGTACCAACCATTGCACAACAAAAGCACAAAGAGGCCAGGAAAATAAGAAACTACCACAAGAAAAACTAAATAAGAGCACTACCCAACTTACCCAACCCTGTCGACGTATTACCGGGAGTTAAGGAGCGGCCGGCCAGGTTCTTCAGCTCCCTATCTCCGTCAGCTGCAGGGGCCGAACCTCCGGTCTCCCTGGTCTTGATGCGATTGAGGTGCAAGGACGGCACTAGGATAGGATGCGACCCATCGTTATCCCTCCAAGCCTCGAGGCCCTCTCCTCCATTCCCGTCGCCGCCATTATCGCTGCGATCACCTTCGTCCCCGAGGAGCTTGCCAGCATGGTTGTTATTTCTTACCCGCCGGATGGGAATCGGGGGAATCTTCCTTAGCTTCCCATTCTTCCTTCTCTCCTCCTCCTGGCCCTCCCCTGAGGATGACGCCATGGCCTGCCAAGTGCCAACAGCCCCCACCCGCGCCCTCTCTTTCCTCTAGTTACACCGTTAATCAAACAAAAATCAATCTCCACCGATCTTTGCTCTGCTATTTCCTCATCATTAATCTTCCGTATGATGATGCTGGCCGGAACTGTGATTTTCTGGCCCACCTTCTCACATCGGTTTCTGCCACGTGTCCAATGCCAAACAAGTCTCCTTCTCCCCTTACAAAACAAGCAAATTTCAAGAAACGATCCTGTATTACCCAAATTCCAGAAAGGTCGTGGCCATGGGGAGAGGAGGAAGAAGACGAGGGCGGTTGACTGGTTATTACAAGGAGATGAGTGTGGGCTGGACCTCTCCCCACTTTTTCTTCTCTCCCATGCAGAAGTGATTCTACCGGGAAGGCAGTTTCGCCATGTCCTTTTCTGGTTTCTTTTTCATTTGTGCAAATTTCCGTGAAAAAGGGTGAAACACTGAAGATTTGTTTAATTCTTCGGTTGTATTCCCAAAATTTTGTGAGAAACGCTGTTCGTCTCGAGTATTTCATGTGCCAATAAATGGTGTTAGTTCCTCTAAAAATAGCAAATGCAAAATCTTTTCGCCCATTTTGGGGAATCTTCTTCTTGTGGCTGAGAAAATATGGTGACTTCTACCTCCTAATTTGTTGAAAAATATGATTATGAAATTATCATATGAAAATTTCATATACACATTTCGTTTTATTCGATGCGCCAACGCAATGTACTCGTTAGCTTTGTGCATTAACAGCAATATTTCCTTTATTATTCTAATAGATTTGCGTCCTTATCCCAGTAACATGTCCACATTCGATGCTGTCCATGATGGGAAAATTGAGTGATTGTCTACTTCCACAAAAAAAAAAAAGAGAAAGAAGCAATTGGGAAGAAAGTGTTTGTTACATCAAATAAAACTTAACCATTAATATTGTCATGCAAACAATTTTTGTCTTATGCTCCATATTTAGCAATGCCTGTTAGTCGTGGACCCGCATGGATCTCATTTTGAGTGTAGACAACAAAATATTACCTTATAAAAGAATAACAGAAACAAGCAAACCTTGTTTGCATTTTAGATGTGATTCTCAATCTGTTATCTCATATTAAAAGGATTTAAATACGATTACCACAAGCTGAACGCCTCTTTTAGATTGTTGTTCACTTATGTACTTGTTAAATTATGTTTTTTAATTTTTTATTATTTTTTAAATTTTATATATTTTACCATTTTGATCCCTGATGCTCGAGGCTTATGCATCGTCTCATCACATTTAACAGCATTTGGTGACAGATACACATTAGAAAAAAGCAAAAAACCATGAGCACCTTACTGAAAAAGCAGCAAAACGAAGATGTCCCCACTGTAAAGGTCCCAATCTGGTGTCTGGTGGTAGTCCATTTTAATTTATCCTCGCGGTCTAGTTGTTTTGATTCTAGTAACAAAAGATGATTCTGTCCAACTTCTTCTCGTAGCCAAACATGTCTAACCACATAAAATCTAGTACAAATGAATCTACATAACAATAAACCTTAACCTACATGTTTCATCCCCGATTCAACCTTCCCGAACGCAGCATACTTGTTCCCCATTCTTCCTTACCAATGAATAAGTCTTTATGAAATAACTCTGATGAGAAGAAAAATGGTGTTAAAAAAAACCCAAATAATCGAATTTGGACTAACGGCCAATAGGTGGTCAGTCTCCTGTTCGAATGACATGAGTGCCACATCTTACACTTGCCGGCCGGCACATGCTATGATCCTGGTGACAAGGAAGAATAGCTCAAGGTTTCGCAACAAAATCTCTCGGGCCGGGTGCAGTTCTACATAGAGCTCCACAGATTTTACCAGGGTTTGTTTAAACATTAACTAATTTGAAAAGGATCTTGCTTCGAACACATTTGAGGCAGGCCTTCCCTAGACATCTTTTTCCTCTCTCACATCTATTAGTATTTTTATTACGAACACATACATAGTACAAAAAGAAGGGTTCGAGTCAACCGTGACGTAGATGAGGTGGAGCGAGAATCTTCATCAAATTTCATATCATGTAGATACAAACGCATGCAATCCGGCAACAAATTGAATCGATGGCAATGAGCCCGAAGCTAGCAGTTTGGACTGTCAGTTTTCACAATACCGAACCTTGGAACCTGAAACTTCATGTTTAACAAGATCGCTTGCTGCATAAAGCTACAAAAAGCGGAGCAATGACATTGATTCTGAGCACCAATTGAATCAACAATCACGATGCCTGAACTGAACATCTTCAATATAAGCCACAAAACCGCACTGAGCAACTAAGCTTTGGGTCATACAACAACACTCCTGAGATTCTGAGAACACAGGAGCTGGAAAAATTACAAACTCTCAACTGTTACCAACTACAGCTCGGCAACACGAGGGCATACAATTCATTGAATCAATTAAACAGTCGGTGGCATACAGGACCATATTGTTGCCCCTATGCAGGGGACTCCTCAACGGTTACCAACTGGAGGCCTCACAAGATATGTCCCATTATTAGAGGCGGTTACCATGTTCTAACTCAAAAATAGAACATCGCAACACGGAAGAATACAGAAACTGAGGGCTGCCTTGCTCTGGAAGACAATCTGAAGACGAGGAGTGCCTCTAACCACTGTGTACATGTAAAATGCTCTCGAGAATTTCTACAATGGGTCTGTCGTTTGATCGTGCCATACATGGACCTCGCCACCTGAGAACCAAATAGAATTATATGAGTGAATGAGATACACGGACCTCGCCACCTGAGAACCAAATAGAATTATATGAGTGAGTGAGTGAGTGAGTGAGTGAGTGAGAGAAGGCAAGAACGTAAATGGATCTTACTTTGAAGTTTGGCAGCAGAATTTGCAAGAGAATCAGCTTCAGTATTCAGAGCCTAAGCACATTTAAAAGAAATTAGACTACAGTAAAATTCATCTAATACAAAGGACGCAGGAAGAGATTGAAAATTTTGGTTTGGACCATCAATATTTAAAACCAATAAACTAGAGCGAAAAGATAATCCCAGGAATTACTTCATTTTCGAGAAACCAGGTTGAGCAACTTTTCCTCGAGGGCGGGGTAAAACCAGGTCTGGGTCGGCCTGACAGGCCTGAAACTAGGGCCCGGGCCCGACCAGGGCCAGTTATAATAAAAACATTTTTTAATTATAAAATATTTTTTAATATCAAATATAAAAAAAAAAACTATTTTTTAAATGTTTACGAGCCGGATCGGGCCCAGGACGGTTTTTTCTAGCCCGGACCCGGGCCTCTGACGGCGGCCCCGCCCGGCCCGGCACCCGCCCTTAACTTTCGTTGTGGTATAACGGCATTCACAGATATTTTCGGTAAGAAAAAACAAATATGCAGATAAAAATTTGCCCCAGTTTTGAAAGTCTAGACTCTAGAGTCCACCTAAACAAACATACTGAAATTTTTGCCCTAAATACATATTAAAAAATGAAATAATCCGTCTAGCTGTAAGCTTCATCTTCAAAAATAAGCTATCTAGCTGAAACTTATTCAAGGCGAGCTTTATCTCCAATCATATGTCCGCTGAACAATCAAAGCAACTACAGCGATATGAAAGCAAGAGAAAGAGACTCAAGACGCACACAAGATCAGGAATGGAATTGCTAAGCATCGTATACTATATCAATTCCCAATTACAAGAAATTAGATAAACAATCAAAGCAACTACAGCGATATGAAAGCAAGAGAAAGAGACTCAAGACGCACACAAGATCAGGAATGGAATTGCTAAGCATCGTATACTATATCAATTCCCAATTACAAGAAATTAGATAAACATGTTTGACCTGCCACTCCTGTAATATCTCAGCCTATATCACTAAATATAATAACATTCATCAGACGGTACATTTACAGGTCTTAAAAAACCACAAGCTACATTTTTATGCACTGGTCCAAATAATTTTTTTTTATTCTTGTGATGAAAATTCACGACAAATATGGAAGTGTAGGAACCAATAGAGACTGCTAATGCAGCAAGAGTCCAACATTGAGCAATAGTCACAAGCCTAAAGTACCAATCTGGCAAATTTACAATTTTCAGTTACTAGTTAACCATCCTAAACAATAAAATGCTACAAGAACTAAAATTATGTAAACTAATGTCTGTCAGAACTGCACAATTAGTTCAGCAGCTCGAGTTCGACTTATGCAAGCTTGGCACAAACTCAACTAGTTAGTTAAACTAGTTTGAGTGCAAGTAACATGAACAGATGAACTCAACTAAATTGAAGCTTGGGTGTGTGTGCGCAACTGCGCATGCATGTGTGTGTATGTGTATATACCACAATTACAGTTCGATGTGATATTAAAGCTTTCGGAACTTACTCTTTTAACAAAATTAACTTCGAAGGATGAGAATTTTTCCTTCAACTCCTTGGCTTCATTGCTCAAATCAACAACGTGCTTGGCCTTTGCTTTCCACAAGTTTTGTATCTGATAAGAAGATCAAGCAAATTAGAAGTTCACAACAAAAACTTTATCTTAAACAGTAACTCCGGATACCAACTCTTGACTAGCAAGGAGGATAGCTGCATCAGACAGAAAAATAATAATAATAATAATAATAACTCAGCAGCAGAGTGAGCAATGGACAGGATAAATGACAATAAGTAGAGTCAGTACTCTAGGATATCATTAAAAAAGAACGATAGACAGCTATAAGCCAACATGATTTTATTAATGCAATACCCAAGTGCTTTAATCATTAAGTGATTAAGATACTAAGATAGCAAGTATCGCATGAAACTGGACAACTGACAGTCAAGGACCAGTTGAGTTCGCCTAAACCACACCCACGGTTTGAGCATGTTCATTTGCTAAATAAATTGAACATGAACTTGAATGAAGCTTACCCTTCTAATGAACTAAAGCCGCTAAGAATGTTATTGGTATTCCCTCCTTCCCAATTCTAACATGAAAATGGAAACCCCAACAAACATGATTTGCATTTAGTTGTTTGCTAAATTAACCAAACAAGAACTTGAATGAAGCTTATCTGGTTTAACGTATTAAGCCCATTAGGATTTAATAACACTCTCATATGCACATGAAATCAATGTTCTCATACTGAAACTACAGAACATGTGATAGACAATCATATCTGGAGCAACAGAAGGGGAAATGGTATCTGACCAGTCTATCATTTCAGAAAATATATAAAACAAAGATGTTCCTTCTCATTATGACAAGCTAAAATCAAACAAAAGCTCACAATGGTACAGACTTTAATGTAACTATAATACCTGCATACAAACAAGTTTAGAATCTCCTTGAATCCGAATCTGACTGATGCCTTTCTTAAGAGCAAACCTCAAGCCTAAAATAACAGCTTTGTATTCTGCAACGTTGTTGGTCACAATTCCTAAACCTTCACGCAATCTGTAAATCTTAAAACAGACATATGGCATGAGTTATAAGGAGAAAAGTAAATGATACACAGAAGCAATTACAGAAAGAGGCAAGTAAAAAGGCCATATGGTACAAGCTAAAATAAAAGATAATAGAGAAAACACATGTATAGGAGCATTATAACAAAAATTAGCTAGTAAAATACTTGAGAAAACATATACAGATATACCACTTTTCCATCAGCGGATCTTAAAATAGCACCTGCACCACCTATTCCAGGATTTCCCTTTGATGAACCATCAAACTCCAGAACAGCAGTTGACTGCGTCCAGTAAAACCAAATGTCAGAACAATGAAGCTTGAGAAGTAAACATGGTGGGTTAAGTGAGAGATAAATCTTAATTTTTTATAATATTATAAAACAAAATAAGGTGGCTGCCATTTGACATGATGGTCTAGACAACTTGGAGAATGACTGGAGGCATATGATTGTTCAACTATAAGAATGAAGTAATGAAAAAGCATAACATCAAAATCTAGGAAAGGGAGAAAGCAAAGGTGCTTCCTGCCTCCCCCATGAAATTGCGTATATGGTTACTCGAAGGCTTTCACGTCCTTGAATTCTAATGGAAAATAAAAAAGTGCATTAAGAACTGACATGCAACTTAACCAAAAATTCAGTAGCACATCCATACAAAAACATAGAAAGACAAGTAATCTAAGCAAACAGGAGACCAACTAGCCCAAATGCACTCCAAAGGCCACCTAGAAATACATTTTCCCTAAATTGTACCACCACGAGGAACTCCAGTTTCCTTATGAAAGGAAAATCACATAATCCATAAACAGACAGCTCACACTAATTACCAGAACCCAAATCACTGAAAATGGAGACTATAACAGTTAAGTTGAAAGTACAAGAGCATAATTATCTACCAGAGTGGGCACATCAAGAATGAATACTCCAAACGGCGTTCTTGTTATCCAGATGCTAAAACTTCCAGTGACAAATTGCAGATGCTAGCAATCACAAAGCTCTAATGGTTGCGGTATGTAGCATATGTATTCAAACAGAAACTCCAAGCTGCTCTCATTAATGCTCTATTGTAAATCTGAAAATGTCCATATCATCATTGTTACGAGAGAGGTCCACTAAATATAACAAAACATTTAAAGAGATCCTCCCAGACTTATTAATATTTCAGAAAACCCCCTTTTGTATCTTTAACACTCCCCCTCAAGCTGGAGCATATATATCAATCATGCTCAGCTTGTTACAACATCTCAGGAAATCGCCTATGGGAAGAGCTTTAGTGAGAATATCTGCTGCCTGATCTTCTGAGGAGACATGAATAGTGGTAACAATTCCTCCTTGAACTAGGTCTCGAATATAGTGGCAATCCACTTCAATGTGTTTAGTCCTCTCATGGAAGACAGGATTGTTAGCGATATATGTAGCTGCCTTGTTGTCACAATACATCTTCATTGGGAGATTCACTGAAACACCCAACTCTACAAGTAGTGATCTGACCCACGACATTTCAGCCGCGGTTTGAGCNCTTTAACTTGCATACCTTGGAACACTCCCCTTGTCGCTCAAAACCAGGTGGTTGCTGCATATAGACGATTTCAGAGAGGTCTCCATACAGAAAGGCATTTTTTACATCCAACTGAAAAAGAGGCCACTCTTGTTGGACAGCAAGAGATATAATCAGTCGAATAGTGCCCAACCGGGCCACAGGCGAAAAAGTCTCAAAGTAGTCAACACCATAAGTCTGAGTATACCCTTTTGCGACAAGACGGGCCTTGAACCTTTCAATTGACCCATCAGAATGATACTTGATGGTGAATACCCATCGTGATCCAACCACATCACAGTGTGTTGGGGGGTCAACCAAATCCCAAGTCTCCCGAGAAAGAAGAGCATTCATTTCCTCCTGCATAGCTTGTCGCCAACGTGGATCTAACAGGGCGTGATGGTGCGAGGACGGGATAACATGACTGGATAGAGCTTGATCAAACTGTACTAAACGTGTACTCAGATGAGTAGTAGAGACAGAATTAGATATAGGATGTAAGGTGCACTGTCGCTTGCCCTTGCGAATAGCAATAGGGAGATCTGCTGCAGAATAGTCATCACTTCAACCTGAGTCAGTCTTATCAGTAGAGCTTACCTCTTGAGACAATGCTGGTGGACGGTTGAGAAAGGGACCTAGACGACGAGTGTAAACCAACGGAGGCTCAAGAAAACGTTCATGTGACCTATGTTGAGATGATGGAAATGACTCAAGTGACACTGGTGGAATAGGAAGAGGTATAGGTGCATGCATCTCAGACGAAGAGGGGCTTGACGGAGGGAAATAAGGACGAGACTCGAAGAAGGTGACATCCGCACTGATAATGTCTTTCTTGGTCAAGGGATCAAAGCATTTGTATCCCTTTTGATTGGCGGAATAGCCAATAAAGATACATTTGATGGCTTGGGCAGCAAGTTTATTTTTGGTCGGGCCTAGGATATGTGCAAAGCAAGTGCATCCAAAAACTTTGGGAGGTAAATGAAATAATGAACGCCCTGGATATAGAATTTGAATTGGAATACGGTCTTGAATGGAGGAAGAGGGTAATCTATTAATGAGGTAACACGCAGTAAGAATGGCATCACCCCAAAAATAGGCAGGCATGTGAGAATGTAACATGAGGGTNGGGATCGACAAAAAATAAAGGCCCTCACGCTCATGGCCGCCACCAATCATCTTCCCAGTTGGTAAGTCCTGAAAAGAACAAGAGTCAGATTCAAAAATGACTTTACATTGTAAGTCGATAGCTAGCTGCTTCACAGATAACAAATTAACAGGAAACTGAGGAGCATATAGCACATGTGTAATAGTGCCTAAATGTGGAAAGTAAATATCACCGCTACCCAAAACAGGGGACAACTTGCCATCAGCCAGCTTAACATGCTGTGGTGTAGAAAATCTGACAAATGATGAAAAATTTTGTGGTTGATTACAATTCTAACAGGAAGTGAACTTCCAGATTTAGCAGACACGTATAATAGGCTGAGTCGTTTTGCAGCCACTCTTTCTCAGACTACGCATGACACACCAGTCTCTGCACTCGTGATATCAGGAGGACAGGGCCCTAGTTCTTTTGGAGGCACTAGGGGACGTGGTACAGGCCGGACGTGGCAGATTTCAGTGCTCTTATTGTGGCAAAATTGGTCATCTAGAGGATCGTTGTTGGGACAAACATCCTCACCTCAGGTCTAATGTTCCCTCTGGACGTGGCAGAGGTAGAATCACCACAAGTAGAGGTCCTTCTTCAGCCCAAGCAACTCATTCAAAGGCAACAATATCTATGGTTGAGTCTTCTACTGATCCTTCTAGATCTATGTCATATTCTCTTGACTTAAGTAAAGATGAATATGATCGTGTTCTTGCTCAGAAGTCTACCTCTACATCTACCTCTACATCTTCCAATGCTGCTGTTGTAGATTTGAGACTTTGCCACAGAGTATTCTGAAGATAGGCCAGATAAAAACTTCGCCACCATACCAGTCTCAACATGTGATGCATAACAATGTTGGCAAGGTGGACGAAGAGCCTTTAACCGTTCATATGCAGCAGTCAAAGTAGCAAAATATTGTGATAGGTCCTGATCCCCTTGTCGAATGTTGCATAACTCCTCTTCTAGTTGTAGAATTTTGATGACATTAGTGGCATGCGAGTATGTCTTTCTCAAGAAAGACCACATATCCTTGGCCTTCGTATAATATGCAATAGTTGGGGCTATATGAGACTCCACATTATTCATAATCCACGACATAACAATATAATTAACAATATAATTATCTTCATCCCACGCAGCATATATCCCTTTTTTCTCAATAGGTTCATCCTCCTCAAGAATATATTTCTTTCTATGACCAGCCACCGACATTATGAATACCCTAGACCATATTTCATAATTTGAGCCATTGAGTTTCATTGTGGTTCCATAAGAGAATGAATTCCCAGCCATCTTGTAATCAACAAACCCTTCAGATTTACTGTTTTCAGCCATAATTAATAAAGAAGACCGGATTGACGCAAAAGGTTAAAGAAAGAGAGCTAGGATACTGTCACTTCAGATCTATTTCAGCCAATGACAAAAAAAAAAGGAATAAACTCCCAACAACTGAAGGCTGCTGCTCCCAACGACTGAATACTACTGCAACTTATAACAGCAGCTAGTTCTTATAAATTTTCTGTCCACGTGTCAAAGAAACCACGAAATCAAACAAAACTTGTACAAGGATCAGCAGCAGTCCTCACGCAGTCTTACTTTACTGAATTTGCATGCACGATCTAGAGAAAAATTCTGATCATATTCAAAAAACTGAATTTATAAGCAGCATATAGACTCCACAAAGCATCCACAACACCTCATGCCATATAGACTCCACAAAGCATCCACAACTCCTCACGTAATCTGACGATAGGCTACTTCATACGACAATAGGCTGCTTCATACGACCAATATGAGGATCTGATCACGCCTTCCACATAGGCGTGATCAGGTCCTCCTTCACACGGCACGCCCAACCCCTATTCCCTCACCGTCTCCTTATTGGGTGATAAGAGGGAATAAGGAGTGGCGATGACAAGAGAGAGAGCTATCTAAAAAAGAAGGAACTCACTGCTGTTCGCCAAAAAGATCGTCGCCGGAAAGGTCGTCGCCGGAGAAGGTGGTCGCCGGAGAAGGTCACCGGAAGGGGCACTCTGCCGTCGACTCCAACACGGTCTCTGATACCATGTTACGAGAGAGAGAGAGAGAGAGAGAGGCGGAAAGTTATTCTCCATTAAGTGACCCTAATCTCTATTAAAAGATTAGGGTTAAGGAAAATTACAAGAGAGGTCCACTAAATATAACAAAACATTTAAAGAGATCCTCTCAGACTTATTAATATTTCAGAAAACCCCCTTTTGTATCTTTAACAATCATCACAGATTGTTCTGAGGTTTTTATCAGATAGTAATTGGAAAGTTCCTTTTCCTGGTCAGTATCTTGGAATTTCAAAAATTAAAAAATACTATAAGAAATATTACGAGGTCTTTAACAATTTTTTTACAAAAACATTGTAAAGATCCAGAATGGTTTCTAAAATGTTAAAACAAAGAAAATTAAAATAAAATGAAGGTTTAAATTATGTTAGAAGATGTACTTTTACAGAAAGGCGGAATATCCTGTGATAATATTTTAATAAATATTTAGTGCCAATGTTTTCTAAATATCATGAATCATGATATTTTGCCATTTTTGTTTTACTCTATTCTGCCTACATTATAGTGTCAGATTCAAAAATATCACAACATCTATGACAATGATTCAATGAATGTTCCCATTAGGCAATAGTTTAATCTTATTAGTCCACTAGCATCCTATAGTAGTCTCCCCCAAACAGTTTGATCAAGCATCCTCTTCACTGCATACTGATCTTCTCCTTTCCTATGATGACTTTTTTCACTTTTTCAGACAGTTCATGCACTTGGCACCTATCTTTGCCACATTTTGCAGCCACAGATGTACTAAATTCTAATTTAGCTTCATGATATGGTAAAAAGTGCAAACTTGTGGACAACCACCAACATAACTTCATGCACTCACATAAGATTAGCATATAGCATAAAGGATCATTTCCAAATCCATCCCATATTTGTAGGTAAGGCACATCCCTTCCTGCCTATTTATGATTGATAAATTCATGACAGGCATTAGCACTTTTAAAGTAAATTCACTTATTTCTTCAACCCATTGTCATGAAAAAATGTGTACAGGTATTATACGGCGTGGAATTTATCGGGTATTATACCGTAAAGTTGTATATCTCCTAAATAAAACAGGAAAATCTCAGCAAATTTTTAAAAAAATTAAAACATTTAACTAAATCCTGAAAATTATAAAAAAATCAAAAAATCAAAAAAAATATGAAAAAAATAAAAAAATACATATAATATGCATTTTTTCATGTTTTTTATTTTCTGGCGTTTTTTTAAAAAGACGTGTTTTGTACGAATATTATATGGCTGATTATGTTTTGGCGCATTATACTCGCCTTTTTCCAATAAAATGTGTTTTTGTGTAACCATGATTAGTAGCTTGTGGTCATGTACTGTGCCAATCTACTAATCCATCCCCTTCTTCCACGTGCAAGGGTAATTATGCTGCTTCACGGAAGTAAAAACAGTTTTCACCAGTTTTATTCTCAATGGCTAGTTTAATAAACACTTGAAGGAAAGGCAAGGATGGATATCTTGACAGCAGCAAAGCAAGGATGAATTTGTCAAGTGCCTATAAGTTGAGGAAAAATTTGGAACACTAACATAGAAGCAGGTAATGAATAACGGGACAAGTTATGCAACTTAGATAAAGCTTCCAAATCATGTTATACTTGTCCATCATCTGATAAGCAGTAGCAGAACTGACCTAAAGGAATTATTTATTAATTGTATTTATTCAACATGTTTGCCACATATTTGGTGTTAGCCATGTTCGAAAAGGATGCCTACATCAATTTTGCAACTAATTTGTCTCCTTCATTTATTCACCAGCTGAATGAGAGGAACTGGGCAATTAAAGCAGTAACCCTCCTATTTTTCATGATCCAGAATAGGATAAATATGTGAATATATTTCTGCACGTCCATAGTTTTTGAGGTATAGGTTCATCTAAATGTTTCACTTTATGAACCCAGAACAGAAAAACTAGACATTTGGCTGCTCTGGTTGATGGTATCTTATTCCATGTATAGTATCAGTACCAAAACAAGTGATGCAAAGGCTAGTAAAATATTCAGGAGAACTAACACAAGTTCCTGGTATATTTTTCCTTGTATAAAGAGTCATAGACTGCTTAGGAATCATCTGAGAAGCTACATATTTCCAGTATGCTACCACTTTCAGCAAATATACTTGATTACATACAATCACATAAATTATCCTGGGTACAGCTTATTTGCAAAATCCCAACTGAAAAACAAAGTACTGATATACATGTATATTTTTATGTCCAAGAACTCCATTTGATTCAGGCTATAAGGAGAAAAATCGCTTGGGAAAAAGGTAATGAAATTGGTTATAAATGTAACCTTCGGTTTAAAGGATAAACCGAGGTATTTTACCTAGTGGTCCCATACATCAAAGTTATTTACTTCCTAAGAGCACTTGAAGATAAAACAAACTTATTTACTGGCTAAGAGCACTTGAAGATAAAACATGAAATAAGAGATACGATTATAAGACCAAGAACAGAAGTAGGCATAGCACACTGAGGAAGTAAAGCACCTTAAATGCATGCTCATGTTCAGCCAATGGAGGTAAAGAGTCAGGTTTGAGCTCCACTGGAGCAGTATCTTCCTGAAGATAGCAATAAAAAAAAATTGTCATAACTAAAGCAGAATAACTATTAGAATGGTTATACAAGAAAATTGTAGATGATTAAAATGTGAAAACAACAAAAGCAAACAGTATCCTGGAAAAGAAAAAGAAAAAATTTTCCAGCTGGAAAGGTTATCATAGAAAGATACAAACCTAAACATATATACGATCAATCAACATCAGAAAACACTTTCTCTAAGTTAAAGTCCCAACTTATCAACCTTGGGTTCAAGAATGAGGACATGGCCAAGCATGAAGGAAAAAGGAAGGGGTAAAACTTCAAAACTGGGAAGATTATGAGAGAAAGTGAAAGGCCTAAAAATAATATACAACTGTTTATTGTAGACTCATAGCTAAATGCCCCACGGCCCCCATCTTACCAACCTTGATCCACATTCAAGGCAGAATAATGCTGTTTAAGTTTTCTCCAGTCAACCTCACAACAAGCATGAAGTGTGAGACAAGTAAAATCTTTGGCAGGTGTAGCTATGTAGGCCCTGATTGTCTCAGCCATTCACCTTTTATGTTATTTTGGATTTCATGCAGGTAGGTATGAGACAAATTTCCTTTCTCACCACCCACGTTGGCAAGTTACAGAGACCAAGAAACAGAGGACCGTCTTTTGAGTTTTGTCACTGAATGGAACAACTAGGCCCTTAGGAAACAGTCCACCACATCGTTTGTAGTTAAATATATGCTCTTAAGCACCTGCCAATGTGCCTTGGGCGGGTGACAGCCTGGTTTGCACCAAGGCTAATGCACCTAGGCAGACTGTCTAGCACACATTGGTCCTCTGATTTGATTTATCAGCAAACAGTTAAATATATGTACATGTTGAATGTTAAAGTATTATACTAAATATCTATAAGTTGTTCCCAAAGTGTAGAATGCAATCCTGAATATAAAAATTGCTGAGGAATGTATAGCAATTTTGCTTGTTTTTACTCGTTGTTGTTTTCTATCTTAGTCTTGGATCCAAGAACCAAAATAGTTAGAAAACACTATTCAAAGGGATGTGTAGTTTTTGGGATCATTGTTGAATTGATTAAGAGTCTGTTGTTTTTATGTTTAGGTAAAACCACTTTCAACATAAAATCCCAGAATCATACTGTCATGCCTCCAAGGTTCTGGCTTGTTTTGGGGACTGGATAGACCTACGGTATGTCCTTCAACTCAGGTGTCGAACTTACCACTATTTGCAGCCCAAAGAAATAACACGCCAGAGAATGACAACAACCATAGGATTTGAACCTCAGACCCTTTGAGTATAAGCCAACTTGCCGCCTGTTTGCTTCTCAATTTTTGTTTCCCTTTACCTTTTTTCATTCAATTTGTGTTCTATTTTTCTTTGATTTGTTTTTCCACAAGCATTAGCTAATCACTGTGTCATTTTTATTCCTCATCAGTTGCACAAAACACATCGAGATAAATCAACATTTTATCAAACAATAGGATAAGCATTATCAAAACTGAATTTTAATTTGTTTGAACTGAACCTCAACTACCTGAACTTTTTACAAAGGAATTGACAAACCAAAAGTTTTGCTTTCTAAAGGGCAAGTTGTCTGTGGTTCAACTTTATGGATCAAAACTGATGGATTTGATCTAGATCCAAGTTCAAAAATTGTATTCCATATAACGAAGTCTTACATTGTGCACATGAAATGTACTGTTCTTTTCAGGGTATTATTGTCCCTTTCTGGTATTTCAGGCTGAAACATACAATGAATTAAACTTAGGTCAGATCCATATGGGATACATGACTTTGTGTCTCTTTGTTCATCCTTCTCTTGCTTCTTCATGTTGGACAGCTCTGGTGCATATATCCTAAAATCTAACATTGACTGTGTTACTTACATAGAATAAAAGTATTCACGTGCATGCCCAAATACAAGACTGCACACACAAAACATGCACAAATGCACATGCACATGTAAATGCATAAGCAAGTGTACACTGAACAAGCACACAGATGTATTCATGCACAAGCATGCATGCATGCATGTATACACACAAACACATAACCATGCTGGTCAATTTTCATAAAATTGCCACATGGATATGTATTTCAAACTATTCTTGTTATGGCAGGGCAAATAAATTAATATGAGTGGATAAGAAATTACGTAAAAACAGACCCAAATTTTTACACTTTGAAGGCTTTCATTAATCTCTAAGATTGAAAGGTTGTTTGCAGGCATACAAGGGTGTCAGTATCTCATGATAACATGTACAAGACAGGTAATCAGGCTGAATATCAGATCACTGCCCTTCTGCTGTAAAGGAATTATCACCATCTCATACCTTCAAAAAAGAGCAACTGCGTACTGCAGTCTTTACAGAAAGAGTCCAACTGAAACGAGAACCCATTTATGGCTATTACAGTCCCCATATATCCAACAGTGCAACTCCTCCTCCCTCGATCTCCCATGAAAGAATGCAGACAAAGTCC
The DNA here is from genome assembly GCA_011799765.1 of Nymphaea thermarum. Lineage (NCBI taxonomy): Eukaryota > Viridiplantae > Streptophyta > Magnoliopsida > Nymphaeales > Nymphaeaceae > Nymphaea > Nymphaea thermarum. The sequence goes on from JAANDH010000755.1 coordinate 56,776, forward strand.
AAAGCAAGAAAAACAAAAAAGAGATGGCATATGCTTTCATGGAAAAAACAGCAGGAAACAGACACCTGTCTTGCTTTACATGTTGGAGCATACAGACAAATATTTACTAGGAGAAACGAGTTCCAATATCTCATAATAGAACATAAGATAGAATTGCAAAAAATAAGAAAAATCATATGGCCAATCATTCCAACATTCTTAAAAAAAACATTTGGCCACAGATATAAGCATTAACTGCAAAATCATACCGCATCACGATAACGGTCAAGAGCACCAAAGAAGTTGACCAGAAGATCCATGGAACTGATGGAATACGATGCATTTTTCATTCCAAGACTAGCAAGCAACTCCTCTGTCTTCCTTTCTAGTGAACGACCCTTGTAAACACTGCAAGCTGGATCACTGACCTGAATAAACCTAGGAAATCAACAGTGAGTTTTGAAATTCAGAAAACTCAATAGAAGGAGGGTATCAGTGAACAAATTATCCACCTAGAAGAATCTGACAATTGATACAAATATCACGCACTAGCACTTAGCTCCAAGAATAATAAATTATCCTAATTCAACAACTCAATGAATGGTATAATCCTCATTAATTTGGCTTCCTTGAGAACTAAAGAAAAAAAGAATGTGGATTTATGTCTTAAATCAGGTTAGGCGTAAACAAAAAAGAAATATCCTCATAACTTTGCACAAAAAACCAGCAGGAGCACACTTAGATTTTACAATAATACATATTCTCGTATATAAATTTTTTTGAAAATTTCCAGATGCTGCCACTGAAAAAAATGCTGACTTCCCTTATGTTTAGCAGGCTAGGAAGATATATGCTCCAGATGTAACGTGCTATCCGTTTGACTAATTTCAATATGAGTTGGATGAACAATACAAAGGCCCAGAACAAACCCAACCTGCTGACTAATTCAGTGGTCAATCAACACATAAACAAGGTCAAAAGTGCACTTTCAAGGATAAACACAAAAGGGCGGACAGCTTTGCCAGGTTACACCAATAGTTAAATTAGACTAGAGTGTAGATCAAAATAAGCATGAAGCACCCTCTATCCATGAAAAAAGTTGATCTTCAGAATCGGTCAATCACATAGCCAATTAGAATAAACAATCCTATGACGTTCCACAGAATCTGATGCAATCTGACAAGCTCTAAATATCTTTGTTTTTCTGCCGCCATCATAAAGCCAAAACCAACATTCAATTTTACAAAAAACAACAGTAAATATTAAGTTTGACAGCTAAAAGGTATTAAAAAAATAAGGACGCTATGTTGTTAAGGCATCGCCTAGGCCTAGGTGTGGGCTAGGCACCAGTCCACACCCGTCGCCTAAGTCCATCACTTAAGCGATGGATGTGGTGTTGGTGCCTAGGCTGGACTAGGTGCCAGCACACCTAGTCCATGGGAAGGTATAAGCCTGTGATTTTATTGTATATGCTATGTACAATCTGTTATAATGTATAATATATTTACAATATGAAATGATGTATATTTATGTATTGTACATTAAAGTGTTATATATGTATATCAGTACAATCTGAAGCAATTTTTAAAATGGTTCCATCGGCATTTGAATCTGTTATAAACTTATAATGCATGTTATATGCGCTGATTTGTACAACCTGTTAATGTATATTATACGTCATATGTACAATCTGTTGTAAACTTGTAATGTATATATATGTACTGATTTGATATGATTTTTGTTTGAAATGATTCAAATGAAGTAGACTATAAGGTCTATAACTGAAATAGCTTATAAGAAATGCAAGAATTGTGTCCAATTATAAACAAGAATAATGTGTCTTCTTTTGTGTGTCAAACTAAGGCATCAGGTACAGAACAGAACAGTTTTCCAGTATGTAAACAAGCTGGAAATGTACTGCTAGTCTGTCATGTAAACAAGAACAGAACAGTTTTTCATGTTGTACCTTTTGGCTTTGCTTACAAAATGTAATCATTTCACTTGGAATAGAAGCTTACAGTTCAGTCAGTAAGTACACAACTTTATTATGTAATGGTTAACATAACTTAAAAAACAAAAGAAATAAAATCAGTCGCTTTTTTACCTAGGTGCTAGGCACTGCCTGGGCGCCTTGACAACATAGTAAGGAAGAGAATAATACTTCGTCATGATTGAAAACTCCGTCACAAATATTGTTTTTTTAACGGTGAAATTTTTCTTGGGTTTTTAACAGCAAAGTTGTTTTTTTGGGAAAAATCTCCAGAAAAAACTCAAAAAAATTTAAAAATAAAAAAAATAGGTATAAATGAAATAAATGAGAAACTAAAAGGAAAACATAAATAAACTTATTAACAGTGATAAGGAATGTTTTAAACTTTTAATGATAATAAAAATGATAAAAATAATTTAGTTTAAGGTTATATTTGAATCCATGATAACATCAATGCTAAAAAATAGAAAAACGAAAAAATTGTGAAAGATATGTGATAAGAACGCGATAAATATTTTTTCCTGTTTTTTCAAGATATTGTGATTTTTTTCCCCTTTTTTGCTTTTCTTATTTTTGACGTCAATATCGTGATATTTCTGTGACACTGATTGGAAGGGACAAAACGAAGCTGAAAACCAGGTAAGGAAAATGTGAGCTATGTTGCTAAATGTAGTAACATCCCAAACGACTTTCACTTTTTCCTTCTTAAGTATAAAGCTGTACGTAGAGCAGAAGGAAGAAAATTTCAGCAGAAAGGCTACAGGCAAGATGAGGTACAGTGAATCAGATGAGTAAATGAAACAGGTCAGCAGATCACTTTCGACTTCCGACAAGATACACGTATAAGAACCGATAGTCCATTTAGAAATTCCAGACACGTTGATGTGTCCTCAAGAAGCACTTAAAATAACACATGGTAGTTATATAGTTGTCGTGGTTTGTTTTTTGGCAACAACAGGTAACCTATCATTCAGAAAATTTAGGGCTTTTTTAAAGACGCAGCATCGAAGGCTCTAAAGGTGAAAGATGAAACTAAATCCTTGTAGAGAATAAAGTCACTAGTTGAAGATTAACAGTCATAAACATAAAGGAAGTGGAATGCTTATTCACCAGAAAATATACACATTACGTGCACTTGATATAGCACAACTGCCAGCAAGAACTCACGAAATTCCATGTATATAAAATTGAAAATATAAATATTTATTAAGATAAAAGTTCCCACATCAATTCAACCTAATCAAATGCGATCAAGAAGGGGGGAGCGGACGACGTGAATTAGTGTCCGTGAAATGCAATCAAGTGAAAAGCCCAGAAATCAAGTAAAATCATGAAGCGCCAACATTGTCTCATGATCGGCTCAACTAAAACGCAACCAACATGCAAAGCAACAAATCAACTTGAACTGGGACGCAATCAACATATGATCCCATTAGCGGAAAGAGAAGCAGTTAAATCCACACATTAAAAATGCCGAAACGTCAACAGGAAATAATCTTACGAACCATAGAGCGGCAATCCTCGAAGTTCTTGTATACCCCCGTAATCCCACCCTTCTGCACGACATAAAACGCGTCGTCCTTCCCATTACTCGACGACTGGACATCGGCAGCCGATGATTTCACCTCACGGGCTGCAGCACGTGGTTCACGCCTCCGCTTCACCTTCGTGGAACTTAACCGCGCGCTCGCCGAGATGCGTCGCGGCCATAGGCACCACGCTTGGTTGCAGAGCCTCGAGAAAACGGATTTCTGGAGATTCATCGCGCCGGCGACGCCCCTTCCGTCATCAGGTGATCGGATTAAGGCAATGCCACCCCATTGGCCGTGGCTCTCCCTCGCTCTGGCAGAAACCCTAGGAAGGTGCTCCTAGGAACTCTATTTGGGCGCCAAAACGCTCTCTTCCTTTCCCAACGGTATGGAGGGAGGAGTTCGAGGCGCGAAGCCACCGACTTTATCCCCAAACCCCGAAATGTGCATTCATCATCGGGGTTCTTTTACAGAATGGGACTGATAATATTGGATTATATTACAGAATAGTGCATGACTTTTACCATTTTACAGGATGATGCTTACGTTTTGCCAACTTTGTCGAATCGAAACACCTTGAAGTTTTCGTGGTTAAAGTATCGGGGACTACCAAAGTGATGGTTTTACCCTCAGTAAATGCTATCTCAAAAAATGTACTTTTGCTTTGAAGCCATATAGTTGAAGTTCATATTTTTAAAGAAACTAAAAACCTTCAGGGATTGATCTTTTAATCCAAATCACTAATCATATGTGTTCTTCTTGTTTGAGTGACCTAAAAGTTTAGACTCAATCGCGAAAAAATTTTAAGGGATTTATAAAGGGGCTATCAGATGATTAGTTGTCGAATTCTTAACATTTTATATGTTGGATTTAAAACTGCTAGGGAGTGAGTTGGGATCTGTCAATTAAGTCGTTGGGTGTTACACCATTCAATGGAAAACCTGAATTGGAATCATAGGTAATTAGTCCTTGCATGTTTCCCATGCATATAATAAGCACAAAGCTTATCTACAGGCATCTATCTGTTCATGAATCCCACACAATTTGTCCCTCCCACTTAAACTGCAAATGTTCCATGTTTATTCCCCAAAGGAAGGAAGATGCTGAAGCATAAAGCTGATTCATAGCATGACGCTTTCAACCGTGGGTGCTTTGTCCCACAATTTCATCCACTGTCAAGCCCAGTATGGGCGTAAGGTTACACTGGAAGTTACTGGCTGATATCGTCTTTTAATTAAACAAAACCACGGCATTGGAATTTGTCAAGACCTCAACAACTCTATTTTGGATCCATTATAGTGGCGGTAAAAGATAAATTCACTTTAAACATTTCATATATTTATTCAAATATGTATCATTGGATCACATATAGGTAAGTTATTGAATAGGATTTGGACCACGTATTCGATCAAAATGCTTCAGAAAAGTTAGATATGGAAAAGAAAAAAGAGAAATCAGACTTGAATTTTTAAAAAAATACCAAATCGGATTTTTATTTGGTTTGAAACAAACATTCATTGGGATTCATAATCAAATTTAGTTTTAAATAAATATCCTATATCTAACATCCATACATTTGAACTCAGCTGTATATAAAAATGTCAAATCCATTTTTGAATTAAAAAGTCTAATTTGGGGTGGATCTGGACTGCAAATTTGAGAATCAGATTCAAATATGATGTAAGCTTTTGTTCTTTCGAATTTGAACCCCAACTATATGAACATTTGATCAATTGGGTGTAAGAAATAGTATAACTAATTCAATTCAATCTCTCTCTCTCTCTCTCTCTCTCTCTCTCTCTATATATATATATATATATATATATATATATATATATATATATATATATATATATATATATATATATATATATATATATATATATATATATATATATATATATATATATATATATATAT
>JAANDH010000755.1:62293-144137 GCA_011799765.1 Nymphaea thermarum
TGACCTGCAGATTGACTTCCATGACACCAAGAAAACGGATGTCATCCAACAAAACCTCTAGTTCTTCGTGTTTGAGTCGAACTCTTTCTTTATTTTAGCGAACACGTCTTTTGTTTCTTATAGGCATCTAGTGCCTTAGACATGTGGCATAAAAAAAGGGCCCAAGTATCAATTTGATTCGTCACTCTTCCTGTTTAGAATTCGAATACTTCATCAGCTCGGCACCTTTCCACCTAAATTATTTGGAAGTTTTGACTCCCAAGTATCGTGTCAACCTTTCCTCTTCACAGCAGCCAAAGATTTTGGACGTATGTAGAAAATATGTAACTAATCATGTAGAAAACTGTTGCTGAGCACCTTTTCGGTTGATAACCTTTTGGAGAAAATCTGCATTATGAATGATATTTTTTCTAATGTTTATCTAAAACCAAAAGGTTATATTATTGGGATTTAGGTTCTTTTTTAGCTTGGGTAAAACTATTATGATATATCATTAAACTTGTGTGTTGTAGTTGCTACTGTTTGCAGTTTAGAAGAGTGATCGCGATTCGAGTTTAGACTCATTGAGTGTGAATCACCTTGCATTATGTTGTTTATCTATATCCTTTTCCATCACTCTCTTATACCTTTCTTCAAAAGAGCACGATTGTCATTTCTTTTCACGTGCTTTAGTTTTTTAACAAATTAAACAAATGATGGTAACTTGTTTAGTCATCTCTAGTAGAGTTCTGGACTTGTGCCAAGAAATCATAAAATCAGATTTTATTTTTCGCTTAAGATGACAAATATCCTTTGACGTACATGGTCTCATCAAACGCGTGTGAAATGATCCAAGATAACTTCAAAGAGAAAGGCCCTTTGCATGACTTTCCCATGCAAACACGCCATAGATGAAGATTTTACCATCATACAACCCTATGAAAAGTTGGTTTTTTTCGTGCTACACACACCTTGACTACCTAAGATTTTCGAAGGGAAATGTCTTTCTGGATGTCTCACCAAAATGTAGAAAAAAACTAAAAAATGTTGAACCCTCTGTTTTCTTTTTTATATTGAGACGGGATGGAACGAAGTCAGAGGAGAAGAGCCCCGACCTTTGTCCCGAGAAAATTTATACTTGAACGGAGAAAACTTGAACTTTGTTCTATGAAAAAATTATGCTGGAAAAGTCCTGGGAAAAGCGCCCTAACAAGGAAAAATTTCCTTGTCTAGTGTAGTTCTCCAAATTCAGCATAAGAGAGAAAGGGGAATATGGATGTGGCTTTGTTCATATGTTTGCATGGATTTGACATTCCCATCGACCAACTACTCCTAGTTTTTTGGCAGATAATCTAACTATTTCACAAAAAACTAAACAAGTAAAGTGAAAAAACATGCACGAGAAATTTGTAGGCCTAGCAGTAGCGGTGGCTGCACTGTAGCAGTCAATTCTAAAAGCCCAAAGCGGCAGACGTGTCAGATTAGGCATCAAAGACGAAGGTTCCCGGTGGGAAAAGGCGGAGGACAATAGCCGACAAAGTCTTTTGGTTGAGAGTATTCCTGGAATCTTCTTTCTCCACCACCCTTATATTCCCTCCGACTTGCCACCTCCTTGGCCTCGAACTTGGGATTCGCTTTCGTTATATAGACGAGCTCCTTGTGTTGTGGCGCTTTTGCCTATTTATTGCCAATTCATGCCTTCATATTGTGTTCCGACCGCTACCCACCATTCATTTTCTCCCAAGGACCGGCCGTTCGCCCGTTTCCAAGCCTCCCCTTCTCGTGTCAGAATGGCTTGTGCTGTTTCCTGCAACCACACCACCGAAAGGTAGAGAGCTGTGCTGCCTGAACTTGTTACCAAAAGATCATTTGATATTGGGACGATGAGATAAAATGATTTAAGTGTCATTATCTTTTCCTTTTTCCCGTGAGTTATGGCTTTTCCTGGTCAGTTCTTGATGTCGCAGACTGGTACTTTTTGTTGATTTGGCTTAGCACTTTGTTTTATTGAATATGTCATATCAACTTGTGTCAATGTTTTATGTTGTTAATTGTTTGATTGATCTCTTCTCTGGGGAAAAAATTGAATTGAGTTTTGTGTAATGTGTACATGCATGAAGCCTCAAGGTTCTGTGTAATAAAATTGATGAGGGGATCTCACTGAAGGGTGCGATGGTCTATAGGTTCTTTTAGAAATACTAGTAGAAAATTTTGAGGGAAAAAACTGCCACTTTTGTTTGCTTCATATGTACATTTGATATTTTGATCATATTAACGTTATCACGTATGTGAGTAGAACAACTATTTGAAGAGACAGAAGCAAGTATTTCTTGAGGTTTCTGCACATGGCGGGAATAGAGACGGAGCAATGCAATACTTTACAGATCAGACTAAGGCTTCTCCTTGTTCTTTTTATCGGGTAGATCAATGGTTTTATTTTAGATTTCAGACTTCGATTTATGTGCGCAACAATGTATCGCATCCGTCGCTTCAAAGGGGTCCTTTTGTTCACCTACGATTGCGTTGAGACTCCTCTGATGTCTAGGTAGTGTATCATAAAGAACGACGATCAGGCCGTTTCTCTGTTCTCCTAAGTTATTGGATCTAAAACTTTAAGACTAACGGAATGAATCTTCCTCCTGGCGTTTCGAGTGGAAAGTCCTTTTCCCAATTGGCTGGGTCGTGCTTTCGTTACACAACTTCTATCTTATGTATTAGATGTTTTTCATGCGTCGTTCGTTGGTGACGTCTTAATCATTGTGCTTAAGTCGGTAACCCAGAATCTTATAGCGACCTCTTTGGGCCCTTGGGACACACTTTTTCTGATATTGGGACAGGGTGGATTTCTATGGCTGTTAAAGATAATCTCTATTGTCCTTGGATTGTTCACGAAGTTCTTTTGACATGAAAATCTGTTTAGGAGGATTTGCTCGGCTTTGTCAGATAATAATCTGTTTCTGCTTCTGTTGTATTCTTACTGTTTCTGGCCAATCGTCTGTCACCATGACAATGTTAACTTGTAATGGGCCATCTGGTTATCAATGTGATTTTGCCCATTCGTAATGCCTATGGATAGGCACATCTACATCATTTTCCAGTTAAACTAATTGGGATTTGCAATTCAAAGTTATAATTTTTGGACAGAATGTATATGCAATGTCTCGGGCCTGGGATTCACACACTTATGAAAGTCTAATACTGTAAATGACAGTCATGTGGTGATCGCCCCAATCTTCACTGATCTTTAGATTGTTATACAGTCCAAGGCAGGACTGTAAAATTTTCTTAGCTGGTAGATGCTGAAAATCAGGTCTTTCGATTGTTATACAATATACAGTCCAAGGCTCAGGGCCATGGACCTTTCTTCACTAGTATGTGCAGCGAAGCATGATAATTAGTTGTCTCACTCTTTAATTTAAAGGAAAGATGTGATTCCTGAAAGGTTATTTACCTTGGTACCAAGTATTCTTTGGTTATTTTCTATGATTCTCTCTGGATGCTCAAATATTTCTTGAAGCATACGTTATTACTTTATATTGAAACTTATTTTGGAAACCTAGTTTATCACAAGAATATTTGGTGAAAATTCTCTTTTTCCTTCCTTTCTCTTCCTCCTTTTCCATTTCATGGTGAGAATGTAAATGATGGGATGCTGCAGGCAGCAGATACAGGCTACTAGATTTTGAGTAAAGCTAGCCACAATCCTGCATCGTTTTGGTAGGTGATATACCTGCAAGGTGTATCTGTCAAGCCACTAATGGGTAACTAAACTTCATTTGGTCTGAGCTCACCTCAGTTGGATAGGCTACATAACACGCTTAAAACTGAAACAAATGCAGCACCACTTATTTGAGCACCCTGTAATTGGATCCTGTGCATCTCTCCAAGGCTGGAGACACTAAGCAGTCTTTCTCACCTAAATCTTCCTTTTTCTGAAATTTACTGCTTCCTGCCAATTTTTGTAGGGTGCCGCTTATTTGTTTTACTTTTTAGTGAAATTGGATTCAATGAAAACTCGTTTGACAGTTTGTTCAAATGCTCTTGTTACCTTGACTACCTCCATCTTTCTACGTCTTTTGTCTAAGTAGCAGTTCACCCTTACTTTATTGATTTGGTTGCATTTTATCTTCGGAGCATAAGGGATTAAACAGGAATTCAACTGAAACTGCTCTATGAGGCACACAAGCTTCAATATTTGATCTGAATCTGGGAGTGAGCCTGTCCATCTTATGCCATTAGACCCATTGCAAAATTTTGAAGTGTAATGTGGTTTTGGAGTGTTATCTGGATGATTTGAGAGGTCTTTTTGCATTACAAGAAACCAGACTTGCACATCATGTATCATGCTAGTCTACACTTAGGGTGGCACTCTATTGCAGTTCAGTTCTACACTTAAGATGGTACTGTCGCAACTCAAGTAGTCTAAGGATCTGGAAGCTTTTAACCAGGTTCCTTTGTCATGTAAGTCCAAGATATTGCTGCCATTCCCATGTTACAAACTTCAAATTTTTTGTTATCATTTTGCATCTTGTTTTCTTTTAAGTTGGCTAGGGCTTGAGAAGGTTGCTTCCTGATAAATATATCTGTGGCACCTAGTTGAGTTAACTATTGAATTTGATTCTGGGGTATTCTTTCTGCACCCTTAATTGCAATATTTGTCTGCATTTTTTGTGGACATCTCTTGAATGATTTGCAGCAAAAATCACGCTACTTCTGGAGTCAAGTCTGGGCTTTTGTTTCAGATTGTTCTTTCCTTTCCTTTTTTTCCTTATATTTGGACCATGTGTTTGTCTGGAACGTGTGCATGCACTAGACAAAGTGTTTGGGCAGTGAAGGGGTAGGGACAGACGGGTATGCTGAATAAACATCTCTTGGCATCATGTGAAATAATGATTTCACTTCCCTTTGTGTTTCTGTTAGGCAGATGTCTCTTCTAATTTCCACATGCATGGTAGCTGTGCTCACATGACCGTATGACCACTTTCTGAAATATACTACCTATTTACTTCTGTTGCAGTGGCAGTTTATCCTTGTCTACCGCTGGTCCCATTGAGGCTGTCCTATTTGACGTTGATGGAACTCTATGTGACTCCGATCCTCTTCATTTCGAAGCATTCCGAGACTTGCTTCAAAAGGTGCTCTCATTGCCTTATATAATTTTCTTACAGCGACAGTTTCAGTTGGCATGTTCGAACTAACATTGATACTTGATATCAACAGATTGGTTTCCAAGGCGGTGTTCCCATTGATGAAGAATTTTTTATCAAGAACATTAGTGGTGGGCATAACGAGGATATAATTGGCATCCTTTTCCCTGATTGGGATCACCAGAAGGCCCTTCAATTCATGGATGACAAGGAAGTGTTGTTCAGGAGGTATTTATCCTGTATACTTTCTCTCAACAACTGCTTGGTGATAGTTGCTGTTAATGATTTTGATTCTCTTGCAGATTAGCAAAAGAGAAGCTTGACCCTGTAAATGGGCTCCACAAGCTGTGCAAATGGATTGAAGATAAGGGCTTGAGGAGAGCTGCAGTAACAAACGCTCCGAGACCGAATGCTGAACTCATGATCTCAAGCCTTGGTTTGTCCGAATTTTTTGAGTACCTTATTATTGGAGGTGAATGTGAGCGAGCAAAGCCATATCCCGACCCTTACTTGGAAGCTTTGAAATGCCTCGGTGTGCCCCCTGAGAGGGCAATTGTTCTCGAGGTACATACTTTAACCAAACTTATCTTAGGTAAATAGCTGAAGCTTCCGTATATCCTTTTCTTAGTTTCTAAACTTTGCTTGTGCTTTCCTTGTCAAGGATTCTGCAGCAGGTATAAAAGCTGGTGTAGCGGCTGGCGTTCCAGTTATTGGCATCACAACAAGAAACCCGGATCAGCTACTGTTGGATGCAGGGGCTTCATTGTTGATCAAGGATTTTGAGGATCCTAAGTTGTGGAGTGCATTGGAGGAGCAGGAGGCTACGAAAGCATGCTGCTGAACTTTTGCAAGTCAGAAAGCCATTGAATAAACGCATTTTATTGCTGAAATCTTGTCATTATATACCCAAGGAATGCTACTTGCTAATTTTTTGATATCCAGGGAGGATATCAGCAGAAGTAGTTAGCTTCATACAGGCCATGCTGCGTTAGGAATCATAACCATGGCAGAAACTCATATAAGCATTTTCTCTGAGCTAGTTGCAGTTGAAAAGTGCATTTGGGAAAATAATTGGTTGGAGGTTTCTCCCTTGAAATGAATGTGAAACATACCCACAAAAAAAAACTTGTTGGAAGTGATTTTAGTGACCTCAGCATTTTGGTGAATGTGTGTTTTCGTTTTCAGGTGGGTCGACGAGTGAGTAATGGTCCAGGACGAAGGAACTCTTAAGAAGATTTGTGTGAAAGAACTTGGTGCTTATTCTATTTTTAGAAGTGTGGCTTGAATGGGCGGATTCCTTCCAAGACCATGGTCTCTCTCTCTCTCTCTCTCTCTGCTTCAAAAGCAAAAGTTTTCTGCTTTCTTAAGAAAAAACTGAACGATTTCCTTCCAAATATCGAAGAGGTTGAAGTTTTGGGAACTCAAAAGCTAAAAAGAGTGTATTTGATTACAGATTTGCATCTAAATATATCCTTTTTCAAACAAGTTCAAAGGGAAATTCATCTCCCTAAACCTTCCTGGTGGGGAACTGTTACTGTTTCATGCATTTGCCTCTAAAAATGAGGGAGACTAAACACTGTTCAAGAGCTGTTATTATTTCATGCATTTGCCCCAAAATGTAGGAGACATTTATTGGAGACTTTTAAAATTGTCCAATGAATCTAACCAGTTTTAGTTTTAGATGCATGGAACAATACCAAAATGGTACCGTTTTCAAACGACCTCTTGAAGAATATACCCTTCAGCCCCAAGTTGCATATTGCACAAAGAATAAACTGTGACAGTCCACTTGGTAGCTAATGCTCAATCCGTTATCTATCTGGGTTTGACTTTGACAACCTTGATCAACTATCTGGTTCGGATGGCTTCCTTCCATGATTCTTCATTTAAGCACCCATGTTACCAAATTGGAGCTTAAATCAAACTGCTTCTGATTGTTCACTTCACCATGATATGCCTCAAGTGCATGTTCAAACTCTGTACTGGACCAGGCGGTTTCGGCGTCACTTGAGATGTTTGCTTGATTAGGTTCAGCTCTTGCATGCCCACAAGGGCTTCCTGCACCCTGTTAGGTGGGTTCAGGTCGGGCCAGTAAACGAACCGAGCCGATTGTACTTAGCTCGATTCAGTTGAGTGCACTTGTTCATGTTTTTACTAAATTAGTGAGCCAAAAGCTCTGTTCAGCCATCTTATGTGGGGGAGAAGTAAAATAAGGCTCACTAGTCCCAGCTAAACTTGAATAGGCTTGTTAAGTCCATGCAACATACAAACAGAAACACAAGCAGTTTCTAGATTGCAAGCCCTAGCTGCTGATGCTACTCTTCAAAAAATAAGTAAATTGTGTGTACTCACATTATGTGGGTTATATATGTTTTTACTTGTTTACTTGTGAAAATGTATCTTGTATAAATGTGGAATTGGATCACACCCGACTCGTTGGCAGTTTTTGTCCGACTCTGAGAACATCAGCGGATAGGATTCAAATCAGATGTACTCTTAACCATATTTTTTTTTATCTTTACATATTTGGATTTGAATGTGGATAGAAAAACTGAAAAAGTCATATCTGAATCTAAATCTGATTTATGATTTCACGACCAAATCCGATACTTGAATTGACATCTGAATCCGAATTTTAACCCAAATCTAGCTTACGTTTAGAATGTTAGGGCATTAGATGTAGAATGTTTATTTAAAACTAATCCAATCCGAATCTGAATCCGATCAGATATTTATATATATCTGGACCCAAATCTGAACATGATCGAATGTATTTCTTAAATCTGAATCCGATCAGATTTCCTAATTGAAGATTAAATATTTTTTCGCATTCAGTTTTTCAAAACAGTTCCAAATCAGATATACTGACATCCTTACCTGAGAACTAAGTGACATCGATTTTAATATGACTTTCTATATTCAGTGGTATGATACAGACAAATTGTCGGTCTTTGGACCTTATTCGGCCTTAGATTAGGAATATCTGTAACTCGGATACAGCATGATCATATGCCTCTCATAGTCATATCAATCAGTATATGGTAGATTAACAATGGGGATTCCAAATGCAATGTAAAAGTAACACACAATCTAAGTAGGGGCGCGTTTGATAGGCAGGATATTTCCTATAACCCTGTAAATAAAATTCAGATTTGAGAAATTTTTTCTTGCCCATCAAACTTGAGATGAAAAAAGTGAACGTTGGGTTGGTTTTCAGAAAGTTTTTTCTAGAAATTTCTTTCCATCAAAAAAAATTTTAAGACCAAAAAAGTTACTGTTGGATCCTCAAACAATGCTTAATCCAGCCATTTTGTTTTTTCTTCTTTTATTTTTATCAAACCGAGAAATTTATTTCCTCGAAGGTTTTGAAAATCTGGCTTTTGTTTTCATCTGGAATAAGTTTATAGAAACTTCTTTCCAACTTCATATTTTTTAAGATAATTTTTCCCAAACTATCAGTTTTTTTTACTATGAAGTAAATTATTATCACGGCACACATATTCCTTGATCATTCCTGCCAAGAGGACAAAAAGTCCCAAAAAAGAGAGAGAGAGAGAGAGAAAGAAAGAAACACCGGTCAGATCCTTGGAGCAATTAATTTTTACAGCGTGAATACGGACAGAAGAGGTTCAGTTAAAAATAATCTTTCAAACACGTCTGTCATTCGTTTTCTGCCTGACCAGAAGCTTTAAATATATTTATTGTATGCCTTCCTGACTGGGCCTTTTCAGAGGTTTTTATTTTATCTTTACCTTTATTTAGTAAGGAAACTTTACCATGCAATCTTATTATATTTTTTTCATCTTGATGTCTTTCCAGGAAACTTCATCAGAAAAGTTTTGTAAGATCTGTCAGTGTTCGTTTCGGTAGTGCGCGAGCCCTTCAAGGAGGACATGTAATAAATACATTTAAAGCTTATAAGGCAGCAACTTTATCATAAAATTATATTTTTTCTATTTTACTTTAAGGAACCTTTGTCAGAAGTTTTATCAGTTTTCTTTTTTATGGTTTTGGCAGTGAGTGCGGTTCTATAAAACCCTACAAAGAAGTATCGTTGAAAAAAGTTTGTGAACCGAATCGGCAAAGCTACCGATTCCCTGAATCGGCTGATTCATTGATTCTGAATCGGTCAATACATACAAATGATTAAGAAAATAAATCTTCTATTAGTTAAAAGTTGACACGTAAATTCGTTATCTGCCACGAAACAAGAAACGTTTCTTCTAAAATATACTAAAAAAATCAGCTTGTTAAAACTAAATTAATAAATGTCATTAATGAGTTTTAAACAGCGAAGTTTTTCTTGAGTATTTTTTGATAAAGCTGAAAAATCTTGAGAAAAACTTATAATTTTTCGTAAAGAAAAAATCAAAATTAAGGAAAATAAAACAAATGAAAAATTAACAAAAAACATAAAGTAAATAGATGAAATGATTAAAATGATGTTTTATTAATGATACAAACGAAGGTAAATAGTTTAACTTAAGTTTTAAACTTCAAAAGCAAAAATAATGTAAAAATAACAACAGAAAAACACGAAAAAAACATTAAGCATTCATTTTTTTTAACTTAAAAAAACTTTTTTTTTTCACTTTTTTGATTTATAATGCTTTTTTGTTTTTTGAAAAAGACGAGTTTTCTTTTGCTTTTGTTTAAAACTTAGTGACGTGCGGCATTCTTGAAGGGGCCACACAACAGAATCGGTTTGCACCGGTATAATTGGAATCGGCCGACGTGGGCCGATTCTGATTCCACTGCACAAAGAATCGAGCTATATGGGAGAAAAAATATATATAAATGATAATCACAATTAAAATATTTTAAAAAAATAAAAAAAAATTATATGGGCATGTCGTATATGTGCTATATATTGATGCACATTGATTATGACATCTTTTTTTTTTCTTTTAAAGAAGAATATTTCAACCTTTCCTTCTTGCACTTAACACTTTATCTTTTCGTATTCGATCATGCGTCCAAGTAAGAACTGCCCGCCTTATATGATCTTGTCTCTTAAATCAAATATGAGTTTATGCTTTATGATTAAACGTCAATTTCTCTCAACTGGAGCTGCCAAAGTCTCCCTTCTTTTCCTTTTCTTAATGGTTTTCTTCCAAAAGCATGTGGAGACAAATCTACAATTCATCAAACTCTGTGATGGAGAGTCGTTCTCCGTGACAAAGACCTTTATCCACCAAGCCTTCCTTCTCTTTTTTCTTTTTTGTTTTTTTTTCAACCATTTGACTCTCCAACGCCTCTGTTTTTTGGTTTTTCTCTCCCCCAAAAACTAAAAATACCAGTCTCTGGTGCAGATTTTCAAGATCTCTTCTGCCTGCCATGCACTCGACAAAATACATTTCAAACATTCTTTTATATATATATATATATATATATATATATATATATATATATATATATATATATATATTAACAATAACTTTGGTTACCTAGAGTCATCAAGTTTTTAAAAATGTGAAACAAATCATGAAAGAGAATAAAAAAACTAACAATAAAAATGTTCATCACTTTTTTTTCACTGTTTTTCTCTAAATCATTCATCATGTTGGATCGAATGACTCTGATTAGATGGCACACAAAAAAGTCGGAGTCACCATTCAATTTTTGTATGAAAACATGTACCTCAATAAACCATCATGAGCCAGATTTGTTGGGAATCATCTAAACTATTGATTTTAAAAAATCCAACAATAAGCACAAAGTTCAAAACAATTGCAAATTCAGCTATATTTTGACTGAAATATGCTGTAATGGAGGAAACAAATGAGTTTCTTTAATTGAGATTTTTTGCTTTTTTTCTTATTCAAATCTCTTGAAAATATAACTACGCTTTCATTTTTCAACTTAAGCTCTATTATATGATTTTCTAAAATGAATCACTAGACAATTCACATTAAATCTATTATATTACATATATGTATGTGTGTGTGTATATACTTGAGGATTGCCCTTCTCGATCCACCGGCAGGCCCACTGGCATCATGGAGGTGCCCCTCCGCAATACCTACATTATTTATAGAACAACACAACATGGAGGAAGGAGAGCGGCCGCCACCGTCATAGCCCGACCTCTTCGTCACCTGGCCGGCATTATTGATGTAGGGGTTTAAGATGGAGAGGTGAAAAGTCTCCCTCTTCCTTTTTCTGTTCTTTTTCGAGTGAGTAAATGGTGACTTTAATTATTAGAGTCACCCAACCTTTTAAGTATCATAATCCATGTAATGCATATGAATGACTAAAATAAAAATATGGATAAAAAGATAAGAAAATATAGAGAAATCTGATTTTTCTATAAATCATTCATTTTGATCGTATTTCTTTTCATCAGAGCCTAAAAGGCGACAAAGAGGCGCTTATCGACATCACTTGGGCACACCAACCACGAGCGAGAACCATTCGTTTAGCTTTACAAAGTCACCTGATTTTCAAGTTCCTCTCATCAATACACTCACGGGCGGAGGAAGGGGGCTGGGCCCTCTTTAGATTTTAAAAACTTTTAAAATTTAAATTTAAATTTAAAAAAAATATATTTGTATATATATACAAAAATTTAAAAAATTATATTTTTGGCTCTTATTAAAATTTTAAGACGTACAATTAAAAAAAAAAACCCCTGATTGACAATAACGACAAAGGGCATCAACCAAATATATAATAATGTTTGTTGGGGGATTTCTCACGAAGGCAGCGTTGGTGGTATTTAGCAATTGTGGCAATTGGTGACACTTGGATAATGATTGATGATTGAGACGTTGATCATTTTCCTTCTCCTTTTGCTAAAACGAGTCACATGACTTCCACGCCAATCATATAAATAATCTACTTATAGGGAGCAACGTGGGCCTAACTCATCCTTTCTCATTTCTCATCTTAAAAAAGCGCAGCTAATTGCTCATCATGCAACCTTTTTCTCTTTTTCTCTCTCTCTCTCTCTAAGGAAACCACTAACCTTCTTAAAGAGTATATATATATATATATATATATATATATATATATATATATATATATATATATATATATATATATATATATATATATATATAAGTTTTTTTATTTTTTATTTTGGTTTATGTTCGGATGAAAAAAAATATTTCAACCTCTTAAAACACACTATCTAATGCATTGTATTTAATTGCATTCACTTGATGCATTGCATCGGATGACTGATTAGAGTGAAATCCAGACAGTAGAAGACCTTATATATATATATATATATATATATATATATATATATATATATATATATATATATATATATATATATAAGTGAATGAATGGGGACACTCAACCACCTAACCAATACCTTCAAATCGACGGTTGAGAGCAAATTATAAAAAGATATGTGAGAACTAATATTATATGATGAAAATACTCATCACTTTTTTATTAACTTTTCATAATAAATTGAATGGGTCTGACTTGCTAAAAAGTTAGATTAACCATTCACTTTTCTTATATATATAAAAAGAGGGAGAGAGATAATGAGATTAATAGGTACATAACCTATAAGAAAGATCTTGGCAGTCCATCTTTTTAAGATCGAAGATTAAGAAACATAGTTATTAATTAATGCAAGATGACTAAATTATCATATCATTGATCTTTTTGGTTGATTTTCTCGCAGTTTTATACGTTCAAAAGATGCACAGATATGCAGGTATCGATATTTATATTTATATATATCACACGCAAAGTCTCTATCCATCTCCGTGGACAAGTTTGTAATTTACGCTACCAGGGCACTTTTTCTGATCAAGGGTGAACTTGTCTTTTGCACTTCGAAATAGACAGCCATCCGTCAATCAATTTGCCGTGAGTAACTTGAATGGCTTTGACATGGTTAGCTTCGACAATAAAAATCTTAAAAAAAAAAAGAAGAAGCATGCGTCAAAAATTTTAATTAAACGCATGTCGGAAGCTGACACAACATCGGCGAAACTAATATGCCATCAAAAAAGTTAGGATTATTTGCATTGCATAAAGTTAATTTCATAAGCCAAAACATCTCAAAGCATTATAAGATTGCAAAATGCAAATTTGTAAATTATTTTATCTGCCCAATTGGAATTAAAATAAAAAATGTCAATGTCACACAGCATGTACGTTGTTATCCTAATGGACATGACGTAGAACTCATGGAATACGATGACCGGAAAACGTCAAAACTATAGAGGACCACTTATAGAGAGAGAGAGAGAGAGAGATCCGTGAATTAGTTTAAAGTTTTTCGTATAATAATGCCAACCTTCTTGTTGCTTTCTAGATTTGTCCTATATTCAACATTTTCTTTTTTTTTGAATTCAATCTTTCCTCTTTTAAATGTATAAACAACAACATCCATCGCAGTCGAAATGGACTGAGTTAAACTCTAACTTAGGCTAATGAACAGAAAAATACTTTTTACCCTTGACCATTCTTTTAAATAATAAGATGTCCCTTCTCTATCATTGCAAGTAATTTTTTTAAATAACCAACTAAATAAATGGAATCCTCATGCTTAAAAACCTATATATATATATATATATATATATATATATATATATATATATATATATATATATATATATATATATATATATATATATATAGAGAGAGAGAGAGAGAGAGAGAGAGATTGAATGATAGAATCTAAATATCTAATGTCACTCAACTCACTTATGAGGGTTGTCTGATCTATCTCAATGAACAGTTGAGAAAATAAGGAGAAAAAATGATGAGTAATTTTATCATTTAGTATTAGTTCATACATTTTATTTTTTGTTTTTTGAGTTGGATGACTTTAGATAGCTCGACACCATTCACTCTTTCTTTCTCTCTCTCTCTCTCTCTCTCTCTATATATATATATATATATATATATATATATATATATATATATAGAGAGAGAGAGAGAGAGAGAGAATATATATATATAGAGAGAGAGAAAGAGAGAATATATATATATATATATATATATATATATATATATATATATATATATATATATATATATATATATAGAGAGAGAGAGAGAGAGAGAGAGAGAGAACTGACAAAACAGAATGCATTAAAGAAAAAACAAGTTGATGACAACGTGCCACCAATAAAAGACAAGAAAAAGATGGACATAAGAGAGAAATTAGCAAACAAAACAAGAACAAAGAGAGAGGAGAGAGAGAGAGAGAGTTGAAGTATGAGCCACTGTTTTTAATTTCTTTTTCTAATGTCAAAGGAACATGTCTTTTGGTGTTGGTTCATAGGCTTTTCGACATCTCCACATCACATTGTAGTGTTCCTTTTGTCTTTCTCATTTTGTCCTTATGCTCAAACTTGGCAGTTTTTTCAAATCATATCAATCATCAATGGCTTTGAAAATGAATTTGTATTAAATCAAGAGAAAACTTAACATGGTTTGGAATCGCTTGGAAAGAGAAATATGCATATATGTGAATCTTGGAAAAAAGGTAGTAATATTACCAAACTTATGGCCAACGATAGTTTGAGCATGAAATATGCATATTCAAAAACATAACAATAATGAAACCATAGTAAAACAAAAACATTTTATTGTTTATATCGCAATAATGATACGAGACATCTAATTAAATGATTAGGATATGGTTCTGAGATCTAAGATTTTTTTTTTTTTTCAGTTGTATTATGACCTGCTCGATCTGATGTTGAATGTATTACATCCTCCTTATTTATGCAAATGCATGCAAGACAGACACTTCTTGAATATAAAAACATTCTGAACTTTGACTTTGCTTTTGGTTTCATACAAAAAAACAAGGAAGAAACAAGAAAACCAGCTTCAACGACGTTAAAATAAGATTCAAAGGACGAGGGTCATTGCAATTAGATTACAAAAATTGCTTTACTTTGTTCATCTCTCTCTCTCTCGTTCTTTCTTTCTGCGGCTGGGTGACTGTGTTCTCCCCGCCTCTTTTATTTTACTGTGTATTGTATTGTATATTTCATCTTTTTGCTTTTGTTTTTGTGGTTTGTTTTTGTATCTAAGGGATTTCTTGTCTCTAAATTTTGTTATAGATTCTCATTTTATCGGTGCTCTTTCTCTCTCTCTCTCTCTCTCTCTCTCTCTCTATATATATATATATATATATATATATATATATATATATATATATATATATATATATAATTTTGGAAAAAGTTTATACTCACAACCTTATTTGATTTGCAATCACATCGTATCCAATCAGTCATCTTTAGGCGACTACCAATCATACGTAACTAGCGTGTATTGAAATATAGTATGTTTCATTTTTTATGTAGAATTCTACCAATGACAAGGCCATTTTGCTTCTCTCTAGCAAGATTCCTACTTCACAAATAAACAATGTTATCTTGATTAAATCATGTGAGGATTGCTTATGCTTCTATATGAAAACCATCCCCCTCGAATGACATGATGTGAAACGGGGTTAGTGTTTCTTATGCCAAAACATCGCCATCAAACTTTGTCCTACATCTATTAGTTTGGCACCTGTCTTATTAATTTAAAAGTTCATTTATAGCACGCTAAGTCTAAACTTCATTAGCAACTTTTTTTATTGAACATTGCCTACTCTGAATGAGCTTCTATATCAGTGAATAGACTAATTAGAAAAAAATTGCGACAAGCAACTTAGGGTTAAATGGAGAGCAAAACTAGATTATGATAATAGAGACGCACCCCAGATAGGGGTGAACACGAGAAGAGTCGAGCCTGAGTTCAGTCAGCTCGAGCTCAATTCGACTAGTGAAACCTTGAGCTCGACTCAGCTCGAGCTTAACTCAACAGTTACATGTTGAGTTTGAACTCAACTCGATTAAGGCTTGACAAACTCATTTAAATAGAATTGATATTCATTGTTACGTGTTGAGCTCGAGCTCGACCCGATTAAGGCACGACAAACTCATTTCAGTAGAATTGTTATTCGGCGTTACGTGTTGAGTTTGAGCTCGACTAGATTAAGGCTCGACTAACTCGAAAACTCGTTTGAATATATCGACTTGACTAAGGCTCGACAAACTCGATTAAGGTTCGAGCTCGACTTTGCAGTTACGTGTTGAGCTCGAACTCAACTCGATTATTTGAACGAGTCAACTCATGAACTCGAGCTCAACTCGTTAACCAAATGACTTGGCTCGAACTCATTCACGAGCCGAGCTTTAACGATTCGATCTCGAGTAACTCGACTCGTTGTTCACCCCTACCCCTAGGTATTGAACACTTGACTCCTTCAATTTCAAATTCTTAGAGGTGGTTTGGTAATCGTCTTACATTGTTATTGTCTTATGAATCTGAGACAGTAAGAGTGTAATATATTGTTATTATCTTATAAATTTAAGACAGTAACAAGTAATATATTGTTATAGTCTCATGAATCTGGGATAGTAAGAGTGTGCTACTAAGAGTGTGCTACTGTTACTAAACAGCCAGTTGGTCCAATTCTTTAGGCTGAAAGTCGGATTCATCTTACGTGTTCATGCAACCAATCGAGTTGGTGGCGCAGTGGTGTGCTCCACACCCTGATGGCTACCATGTTGCCCTCCCTTTGGGGACAAAATGGGTAAACAACTAAAATATTGATTGTTTGAAGGAAGGGGGCCCTATCCCCTAGCAAGTTGTTACTTATAAATTATCAACTATGATCATTTAACAATTGATCTCGATTAACATCAAACACAGAAAAAAAAAATCTTAAGAACTTTCTCATTTTTTACAATGAGTCTCTTATTTTGTTAGTTTCTTCTTCCCCACAAAAGGGTTTGAGCTTCACTCTTAAAGTCAAGAAAACAGATTTTTTTAGTGAACAGAAACTCGATAATTTAACTAGCCATTTAAAACTAAAAAAATGTGTTTTTTTAAAAAAGGTTAAAAACAAAAAAAAAGTTTTAAACGCGTTTTTCACACGTTTTTTTATCGTTTTTTCATTTTTTTTGTTTTTTTCACTTTTTAAATGTCAAACAGTTATTTTTTTATTCTTTATTTGTTGCAAATCTACTTATCTTTTCATCCTTGTGTTATTAGTTTTTCAGTTATTTTATTTTTTTCCCCATGTTTAGTTTTTTAAAATTTTAAAAAATGTACTGTATTTTTTTAGTTTTTTTCCATTTTTTTCAAGTTCACCGTATACCCGAGAAAAACCTTGCTTTTTAAAATTCCGAAACATTATTTGTGACTATGCTCTGAATTAGCTGTAACTATTAATCTACTACTATTAATATGTAAAGATAAGTTTTAAGACTGTAATTTTCTGCTGCAGATGCGCGACAAATAAATGGGTACAATTTTAAATATTTGAAGAAGTACTTATCTATCTTTAATGGATGTAGGTACCAATTAATTCAATGATTAAATTTGTTTTGTTTCATAATCTGTCCTTATGTTTTTGAAATTTAATGTCTTTTTCGAGGAAAAATGAAAGAAGCCAACACTAAGCATAGTTATTGAAAAAAACTATTGACAAAGCATCACCAGTTAGGCAAACGTTTTTTTGATTTATTGCAAAGTGATGTTCCCTTAATAGTGGAATTGCAAAATGCCACATTGCATTATAGCTCAGGAGTAACTATATTGAGGTTCTTCCCTAAACTACCCTTCTTGCAGCGCCTATTTCTTCTCATGCATAATCTGGCAACGATAGGGGTGAACACGAGCCAAGTCAAGCCCGAGTTCAACTAGTTCAAGCTTGACTCGACTAATGAAACCTCAAGCTCAAGCTCAGCTCGAACTTATCAAGCTTTGACTCAACTAATGAAACCTCAACTTCAGCTCGAACTTGATAATAGCTGGACATAAGCACCTCGAGCTCGACTCAGCAGTTACTTATTGAGCTTGAGCTCGACTCGATTAAGGTCGTTTCATTATATAGACTATTATTTTGCCATGAATAGCAAAGTTTTTAGCAAAAGCATAGCTCCAACCAGGAAAACCTAGAAGTATGAGACGTAGTTTGGAAATTGAGTGAAAGGGTGGGGTTTGAGAGGAGAAATAGTCATTTATTAATTTCAATTGGTTGTTGCATGAATTTATGGGGATGCCATGCGTGCAATCCAGAACAAAGGAAGAATTCCTTATGCCAAAATAAATATTTAAATGAAAGGACAGCAATAAATGGGAGTTCAACCTCTTTATGCATTAAAGTATTGCTTCATTGAAGTGGGTGCATGAGGGATGCAGCCCTGGGGATTATCAATGCTCCCCAATTATAATGTTGAATCTCCCAATCATTTTAAAAGGAGAAATTGATTATTTGACCCTCTTGTGGAGGACTGAAATAAATCATAATCCTTCTTCCTTATTGCTCATAAATACATGTCAAAAACATTTCCCCAAATCTTTCACCAGTATTAACAATTGGTACCCAGAAAGGGAATAAATTAAAACAATTGGTACTAATTTCAATCTCTTAAATAAAAATTACTGTGTCCCAAGAGCCTAACTGGCCATTTTGGGGAATTGAGTTGCCACAAAGTCTATTGACTTTGGCATGGTTTCTTGAGTACCCAATATATATAACTATCGCTACATATATTCATAAGGGTCGTTTGATCTATATTGATAGA
Organism: Nymphaea thermarum; assembly: GCA_011799765.1. Lineage (NCBI taxonomy): Eukaryota > Viridiplantae > Streptophyta > Magnoliopsida > Nymphaeales > Nymphaeaceae > Nymphaea > Nymphaea thermarum. Next base: position 80,991 of record JAANDH010000755.1, read on the forward strand.
CAGTTGAGAGAAAAATGAAGAAAATGGGTGAATGGATATTTTCATCGTTTAGTATTAATTTACACATTTTTCATGATAGATAGGATGGCGCTCATGGGTGAGTTGGGTGATTATAGATAGACAAAGTCACCATTCGCTCATCGTAAATATATATTAGAAAATTGAACATTGACTCTGTCTTTGAGAGTTATCAAGCCATCTAATGAAAACCGTGTGATCCAACATGATAGACAGTTAAGAGAGAAATAAGAAGAAAAAGGTGATGATCAATTTCGTTATCTGATATTAGTTTGCATATTTTTCTCTCAATCATCAACCTACTTCACATGAAATGACTCTAGTTTACTGCTTGGGTTGTCAAGCTAAAGTCAATATTCACTCAATATATATATATATATATATATATATATATATATATATATATATATATATATATATATATATATATATATATATATATATATAGAGAGAGAGAGAGAGAGAGAGTTTTTCTACCAATTACATTAAAAAATAGCATTCCCACGATTCAGTTAATCCTTTTTAGAATTAAGTTATCCAGTCACTTCAATCTACTTTCTAGTTTTTTATATAATTTGATGAGTAAGTTAACAAGAATTTTTCATTTTCCTACCAGCAAGGCAGACAGAAATCTTCCTCAACACACATTTTTTGAGGTATACTTGCAAACTTCTCTATGAGCATTCGCTTTGCATATTCGCATGCTGGCATATTTTCGAATGGGGAGAGAGAGAGAGAGAGAAAGAAATTAATGAAAGAGAGAGATAAAGAGCCGATAAAATGAGAATATATAACAAAATTTGGGGACAAGAGGTCCCCTAAATACAAAAACAAACCTCAAAAACAAGAGCAAAAGATGAAATATACAATACAATGCACAAAAGAAGAAGAGAGGCGAGAAGAAAGAGGAAAGTCGAGGCGACACAGTCACTCAGCCGCAGACGTACAACGGCGCCTCAATCTGATGACAAACTGGACATCCCCTGCACAAGACACGAGAGATAGAGAGAGAAATTAATGTTTAACATAATAAAGTAAAGAAACGAACTTAATTTATCACCAAGCTCACCAAGTGTTTATTTAATGAACCCAACGGCAATTTGTGAATGAACTTAATGATGCCAAGCTCCCCAAGTTTTTCTTTGATTCTATATATGTCATTCACTACTTTTTGTCTGCATGCGAGTCCTTCTTGGGCTGTCAGTGGCATCAAATAACTGAGCATTTCTCACAGCACATGCATTGCACCATTCAATGGTTTCAATATTGTTTTGATTACCTATGTTGAAGGAATATCCACTTCCAAACTAGGCCCCAATAGCAGTCCTTGTTCTTGTGTGCATGAAGATTACTTTCTTTTGCTCATATATTGGGAGGAGGAATCAGAAAACTATAGAGTCTAAACCTTTAGGGTGTGTTTGATTGCTTGGTGAGTAGATCCGCAGCGACATGCAGATCAAGTTCTTATCCGTGATGGGGCCGCACTGGACTTGACATTCTATTCACCAATCGTCGAAGTGACATACTAGATATGACCCCAAAACAAAATCAAAGAAGACGGAAACGATTGGGATCAGTCCAGAAAATTTCTTGCTTAATAGAGATAATTAGAGAGACAGGAATCTTTAGCTGAGAGACACTGATCCGTCTTATTATTGCAATAGGTTGGGTGCATGTTGGACTACAAGACACCGGCCTACTCTTGGTGTGGGCACGCATATGGCTAGGTGTAAGTCCAACATGCACCCAATATATCTCCGCCACTGGTTCGCTAGTCCTTCTGCATTCTTAGCTAAAGCTTGCTCCTATTTCATGGCTATATGTGCACCACCATAGTTGACTTAGTTTGTGTTTTTATTATGATTGCGATTATTTATGGGGAAACATATGTTATTTTCTGGTGACAAATGTTGAAAAAAAAAGTCAAGCAGATTCATTGAACACTTATAATAATAGTGTCTTATGAATCTGCCTCATCTTTTGTGACGTGTTCATGAGACAGTAACAAAAAATGTTCATGTTGCCAAACAACCTCCTAAAAGTACCAATATATGTAAATGAGAAAATAGTTGAGAGCACTGATATATAAATAAAGGAATTTCATGAGACCGTGTGGGCAGCTGCCTACACAGTCCCACATGCGAGTCCACTGCTGGGAAGTGCCTCATGTATCCTTTGAGTCATGATTCCTGGGGCTTATGAATAAACAATGATTCCTGACCTTAGTTTGTCAACCACTTGAGCTACAAGAAGCAGGCATAAAATAATGTGCCTCAAAACAATATACTTGGCACATAATGTGATGATAAATATCTGGTCTTACATTGATGTTGCGAAGAATGGGTTGGGAAAGCAGGGAAAAAGTATTATATTACTGCGGTTCATGTGTTTTTGTGCATTAATTCTCCTGAGAACTTAGTATCTGGAAGGAATATATTATATATTTACATATTTTAGCTACAACAAAAAACATTCAGGGTGATGATGTAAAATTATAACCATGTTTGGGACTTTACTTGTGTTGTTTTTATATATGTAAATAGCGAAATTTCATTTCCAAGCCTACCTTTTGTTCATAATTTCAAAAAAAAGAACCCTTTTTGTGAATGTGAAAATGATACTTATTCTCTTTTTCTCCCAAAACAATATATTGCAAACGTTTTGCCTTCAATTTCAAATTCAAACTCCACATGTCCTGCTTCCATGGAAAACATTAAAGAAATAAGAGCGAAAACTTTTCAGTTAAAGGCCCTTTTTTTTAATACAGCTCTAAAAAGGGGCCTCAAAATTTTTTAATGGCCACCTCACTTTTGCTTCATGTTACCAATTAGGAGCATCAAGAGAAACCACACTATAATATTTTATGGGGCCATAATAAAGATGAATTTGAGTTTTACTAGTTGTCAGAAAAAATAATTTTCAAAATCACAAATATGAAGTCCCTTTAAAAGTTACCATTAAAATATGAGAGAAAGGTTATATGTTAGGGAGAAAGACAAGGCATCATATTCCCGTGCCCCGCATTCATGCCACGTGTTATCCCTGGTTGAACCGATTGCGAGGAATCTTAAAGATTTATATATGAGATTGTTAAATGATTGGTCATTCTGGATCTTGCCAAATTGAAACTATTAAGGAATAGGTTGAGATTAGGGGTGAGTTAAGGCTCGTCTCATAAACGAATTCGAGCCGAGACATTTGCTTAACGAGCCAAACTCGAGTTCATGAGTCGACTTGTTCAAATAATCAAGTTGAGTTCGTGCAACACGTAACTGCCAAGTCGAGCTCGAGCCTTAATTGAGTTTGTCGAGCCTTAATGAAGTCAATATATTCAAACAAGTTTACGAGTTTGTCAAGCCTTAATCGAGCTCGAGCTCAACACATAACGATGAATATCAATTCTATTCAAACGAGTTTGTCAAGCCTTAATCGAGTCGAGCTATTTTCAAGCTCGAGACCAATCGAGCTTGAGGTTTCATTAATCAAGCCGAGTTCAAACCGAGTGAAATCGAGCTCGACTCGGCTGGTGTTCACCCCTACTTGAGATCTTAAGTCGAGTCGTAACAGCATTTCTTCTCTTAAGACTTATAAATCGTCCTCAAAACGTAAGCCCTTGAAAGGAAATAAAATCAAGTAGAGGCCTGGTTTCTGGATATAAGCCAAAACTGTGCGCATTTTGTCAATACACCAAAAGAAAGGGCGATGATAGAAAGTGCACAGCACGTGTTTGAGGACCTGTGGAGCTCTAAAAAATGTGTCCTTCTTTTCGGTTTCTCGCCTCTCAATTATTGTCCATAAATCGTACTTTAAAAAAAAAATTATTTTGACGCGTTACATATTTTTTTAAAAAAAGAAAATTCAGTTGTACTTATTACTGTTTATAGTCTTCGAACTGCAGTTCGAAGAAAAAGGCTCCCAGTGGCAGAATCGTTGTTATGGGCAACGACGAGGGCAGTTTCCACACTGGCCACTGTTTTTTGCCTCTATTTTTTTTTCAAAAAAAAAAAAAACTTCGAAAATCTCAACGGACTCGAGTGGTCTTTATTGCGAACCAGCGAGGGTTCGCACGGGATCCCAAAAAAATAATAAATATTTTCTCCATTTTTGTTCTTTTTCTCTTTTTCCTGTTTGGTGCCTGTGAAATAAATTTCCGGATTTACAGACTCTTTTCAGAGAGAGTCAAGAAGAAGTAAATTGATTGTGATTGCCTTGAATTCTGTGTATATATATATATTTTTAATTAAAACGCTTTTTTGATATAATATGTTTGGCATCTGACACACACACCCAAATCCAGGGCATAAAGAATCGAGCTCTCCCCGCCTGACTGTTACCAAATGTCCATATTACCCTTTCCCCATTTCTTCACGTCATGCGATCCGCACATGCAGCGCCCGTGCATGCACGGTCATGCTCACGCCGCGCATCAATATGGCAGGTATTTTGGTTTTCTAAGAAAAATTTTTAATAGATCGATGGAATATTATATAAAAAGAGTATTAGATTTATTTAACTGCGCTTAACCATTTAAAATAGTGGGCATTTTTTTTTTATTTTAAATGACTGAAACAAGTGCAGGTTTGTGTGGGCAATTGCCTGCATCAGAGTTAAAGCAATTTTTTTTTTTAATGAAACTTTCAATGTATAGAAATCATTTCATTTTTTTTTTGTTAAAGTGACTGACAATCTCGAATAAAGTGACCTAGATCTAGTGGGACAGTCTCATATAATTGAATCCAGATCCAACTATTTATTATTTATGATTTTAAAAGTGCACACACACATGCAATTTGCTTATTTATGCATTCATGCTTAAAAGCGTTTTTTTCTTTTACATTTTGTCACTCTTTAAGGTTCCGTTTGATGTCAAGGTAAAATTTACAATGTTAAAGTTACAATAGAAAAAAAATCCATAGTAAAAAGTCGGACCTCAGATTTGAAAAGAAAAAGCCGTATAAAAACTTGCAGTTATTTTCATGCACAGTGAAATTCTTGTGCATCAAACAGAGTATAAAGGTCTAAAATTTGAAGTATTAACGGTCGTAATCAATAGTAGAACCAATCATTTTTTCCTAAGCGGCAATGGAGTCGCAACTCATGTTTGGTATGGGCACCTCGTATAATTTTTGAATCATTATAGCATAAATTCAAGTCCTCTTAAAAAAATATTTGAGTGCACCAGCTTCCATGTATCTCTGTCACTCAAGTCCGCCACAGTACATTTGACAACGACATTGACCGGTTTTATATTAAAAAAATATGGCTCCTCTCCAATTTCATAAAAGCATTACTTATAGTTGATAAACAAACACTAAAACTGACAATCACCAACAAATTAAATAATAATTATACAGGCTTAATTTATCTCAAATCTTTTAAACCAAGAAAGTTTGAGCAAGTTCCTGTGTCTTTATGGCGGTAAAGCGTGACATCCAAGTTGAAGGTTGTTCCGTTCTATCACTGACACCGACGCAGTTCAGGACCCCGGAGGCAGGGAGAATGGAAGAGCCATCGGGCTTCACTTCGAACGGTGAGATTGACCCTCTCGCTCACCAAAATTGAGCGGCCATGAACTCCCACAAAACAACCATCTTTTTCAACCAAAGTGTCCGTCTTCAACTCTTTTTCTTTATTTGAGTGTTTGAATGTCATAAAATAGGAAACACATAGATCTTCTGCTGCAAGGTAACAAATCGAACGAGCTTTACGTGCACATCAAACAAATAAATTTTGTTTCCTGGCGAATTTATTCCCAGATTCAATCAATGAAGCTACCTGCTGCAAGCTACGAGACTCTTGATCCTTCATGAAACAGTAAAAAAAGTACTGTAAGTTCACGAACTCGGCCGTGTTTCACGTGACGCCCAAACAGGCACCAATTATAGCCGCATTGACTATTGTATCTGCACATATACTATTTTAAACAATAGTATATTGTGCATATAATATTTATATGCGATGGGGAGCATCTATTTTGCTTTCTACATATAATACGAACAGTTATGTGTGGGGAGGGGACCAAGTGCATAAACTGCCGCACTCACCCACTTCGAAAAAAAATCATATTATTTTCTCTTTCAAAGTTTAATTTATTTACTTTTACTGTGTGCTTCGGCATTCATTCCGAGGCTGCCTCAATCAATAGTCGTGTCTTTTCTGGGATTGGTACGGGCATTTCCTGTCTTTTCAAACACGGATCTTCAGTTATTCCCTGGTATTTCTGCTCGTATGGATTGGTGCCTTGCATGTGGCTTATCGTGCAAACATCAAGACGAGGGCATTATTGGAAACTCACATATTACATCATATAATAATATTATATTGTATTATATTTGGTTATAAACATAGTTAAATTAGACTTTATCATTGTCAAACAACATAACATGTGGGTTATGAAGTGATAATATTTCTAATTAAAAGACAAGCGCTAGTGGTGAAGGCAGGTCCGGGTCTGTGTGTGGTAGTCATTTTCTTGTCTTCATATTGGTGTAAAGACCTAAAGTTTTCAATTATTAGTACCCTTAGCCAAAGTTTTTAATTCTGCAACTGATGAGAACATTAGAATAATGTAATGACGCTTTCCGATAGTAACTATTGTATAAGAGACTTTGTTATTTTATTCTCAAACCCACTGCAGTTGGGTTTGGCTTTCTTTAATGGAGGAGTTCATTTTGAACAAGACTACTCAAGAATAAAATAAACATTTATGGGAGGAGACATGAATATTGTTTTACCATGGGAGATGGCTTAGGATATTGATTTTTCAAATGCTTATAAAAGAAACGAGCGAGAGAGATGAGGAATATGTAACAACCCAACCCACTTCTATGCTGACATTAGCAACAAATGCTCTACTAATGAATTGTTCAGCAATCGTAATAAACTGTTGTTCTACTAACTTAGGTAAAAAATTTGAGGTAAATTCATGAAACTGTCTGAAACTGCCTTAATTTTTGAAGCAGATTCATGATACAATAACAATTTGCTACTGTTTAGACGTTGAGAGGTTGTTTAGTGTGAAGAGCACTAAGAAATCATCCAATGAACTTGCATCAAATATTGGGGTAGGTTCATGTGATACTAAAACTATTGCTTTGTGAACATCTTTAATATTTGATCCATATTTGCTTGACACCCCTTTAAATGTTCTCGTTGATCCTTTGTTAGTGAGGACACTGTGTGACTATCTCGTAAAGGTGCTTAGCAACTGAATTAAGCTAGTATAATAGGAGTACTAATGTTTTATGAATCTAAGATTTATCAAATAGTTGCATAATAGCTATTCAAACAAAGTATAATAAAATGGAATAGACTCCACAACTCTCTCTCTCTCTTTCTCTCTCTCCATCGGACGGATGCCTAACTTTTTTTTAGGGAAAAGTAAAAAAGGGCGTTGGTGGAGAAGCGTGTGTGAAGTGCAGCCCTGGAATTCCGGTTGCTATTCACCGTAACCCTACACCACCGCCACTTCACACAAAAGCCTCCTTTCTTTTCACATCGACCCGTCCTTTCCTTCTTCTACTCATTCACCACCCAACAAGCTCGCCTCATCATGTTCCCCTTTCTCCTCTTTTCGCCTCATTGCCCTCGTGTTTGTCTCCACCACCTCTCCTCATTCAAACACGCAAGGAAAAAGAAATGACTCGATCTTTTTTTTGTTTCCCTTATTTTGTTAATAAGAGGGTCCATGTCAAAAAAAAGCCGGATATAGAAAAAATGATCCGATTAAGAAATCAGTCGGGTCTTGATTATTGGTAGATCGTGCATTTATGAGTCAGATTCACATGCGAAAATAAATGTAGGAGTGAGGTTTTCTAATTCATTTAAAACTCAAATTCACATCCAAATCCAAATCAAAGCCGTTTGACATCACCATTCTTGGTGCAATTCGATTGAGCTAGGGTGAACCGACCGCACCCTAACTCGACTCGGGTTCGATCCGAGCTTGAGCGCACTACCAAAATTTCAACGCAGCTGCCACCAACCCGTTCATCGTCGGCACACACGCCCACAACCGAACCCATGCCAAGCACCCGCAAACCGGTTCCCCCTTGACCGGATCCATGCTCCAAACCCGATCCGTTTGAAACGCCGAGGATCAGTGAACCTCCTCGCGATCAGCATCAGGCGGGCCCCGCCCTCTGGCACGAGCGGAGCCCTCCTCACGTGCGACCGCCACGTGTCTGGTGCAGCAGTATCCGCCTCCGTACGCGGCTGCTTCGCATTCATTCCTTTGAAAAAAAGAGAGAGAGAGAGAGAGAGAGGAGAGAGACAGGTAGACTTTGATAAGCTGTTTGACTTATCATACTCAACCCTGGCTATATAAGGACGTGGACGTATCATTCTGACTGGACAGCTACCCCGCACTACACACAAGAAAAAGGAAAATGACGGGTTGATTGGTCGACGAGATCCGCAGTAAAAAACAAAAAAAAAAAAAGAAAAAAGAAAAAAAAGAAAAGGCAAAGGGCCTGGTGGAGGACATGAATGGGATTTTTGGGGAAGGATGGGGGTGGAATTGGGAAAGGGGGACGCGTACGAGGAAGGGTGACGTGGCGGTCGAAATTAAAAGCGAGAGGAAATGACGGGGCGGGACCACGCACGTCGGCTCTGGGGAGCGTCGAAATGACGAGAATGGCCTCCGGTGGGGTGGGAGTGGGAGGGGTGATCTGGTCATTTGAGGGAAGGGTGGTTTAGTAATTGGAGGGGAGGGGTGGGGGTAAGGCGGGGATTTCGGGGGAGTGGTGTTTTTTTCGGGCTTCGAGGGACGACCTAATCGGGAGGGCTTGCCCTATAAAAGGCAGCGGATGAGAGAGAAGCGAGAGAGAGAGAGAACGGAATTGTGGCGAGCGTGGAGAAGCAGAGGTGTGGGCGGAAGAAAAGGGGGCGGGTGGTGGTGAGCGCAGCGATTTCTTCTTCTTCTTCGCCTGTTTTTTTTTCCGCCGCCGCCGTCGGGGTTGTCGTCTTGGTGTTTTGTTCGGAGGAGGAGGTAGGGAGAGGGGGAACAGGGGAAAGGAGGAGGGACAGCTTGCCGAGGACTCAAACTCCGACTTTCTCTCTGGCGCGCTCTTGCTCTTTTCTTGTCTCTCGTTTGTTGCTGGCTTTCAGAAGCAGAGAGAGCGCTCGCGGAGATACTGTCGCTCCCTTTTCGAGTATGCTCTCTCTCTCTCTAGTTCCGGTTTTCTCGTCTATTTGACCGGTAGTCATTTTATACTGCATCAGACTCTCTCTCTCTCTCTCTCTCTCCCCCTCTCTCTGCGTTCGGTTCTAGGAGAACGTGCCTCTTGGAAATGAAGAAAAGTAGTCGCCCTCTCTCTCTCTCTTTCCTTTTCTTTTTTCCCCTCTCGTTATGTTTGTTGTGGAGGTTTCCTATTTTTCGTGTGCTTGCGATCTCGGTTCCGGTAGTAAGCAGGCGAGAGATTGAGAAGAGATAGCCGTGGGTAGCAGGCGATTTTCTTCATTTTTCTCAAGGGGCAAACATCAGATTTACGTTGCAGAGCCATTTATGGACGGATCGTTGAGCAGGTCGGAAATTTGATGAGGTTTCTCTACAGGTTGGATGGGAATGTTGACAGCACTGCTCCGTGTTCGGCTGTTCGAGTTTTTCGCTTTTTCGTCTTTGTCAGATCTTTAAGTTATCCGGCGGTGCTGGGGTTCGGTTTCACGGATTAGCCGGAGCGGGGCGATCTCGTTTTCGCTTTTCACATGAAAATAATCGTCTCTCTCTCTCTCTCTTTCTCTTCCTTTCTTTTATCAGATCTCTCGGGGTTTTGACTTAGAGAAAGTCAGAATGTAGGGTTTTGGATGGAGTACTTGAAAATGAATGGGGATTTCTGCAACTAACTTTCCTTTTTTATTTGATTCATTTTAAATAGAGATGAGTTGGAAACTAGTCCTACAGGGCCGAGTGGGACGTAATACTCTTCTTTGCGTTTGCTTCTGATTGAGCTACTTTGGAGTGTAAAATCGATATCTTTTGGACGTATTGCTCCGAAAAGAAGTCCTAATTGCTCGACGTTTTTGGTCTCCTTAGTTATTTCTTTTAATCGGTGGAGGAAAAAAAAATTTGGTTTTTGATGTACCTGACATTTTATTTGTGCTATTATAAGGTATTTAAGAAAGTGCTGAAGTATAAGCTTTTTATTTGGACGTTGGCCAACTCCTTTTAGCTCCTTTTGACAATCAGTAAAACCTTCCTAATTGGTTCATTATTTTTCTGCATTGCAGTAAGTTATGCAGGAAAGAACCTTGTATTATTTAACATATGACGAGATCAGAGAATGTTTATCTTGTTTCCCTTCTTCTCTGAAGGCTTGCGATGAACCTTTTTACATTTTTTTTTTCTGTTTGATCTTGTTGAACCTTCAATATGATTGCTCTCCTTTTTTAATATCTTATCGTTCCTTTCCTTAGGTTATTGCCAAAATCGAGGACTGCAATCCTTGTCGAACTGAAGAGGAAGTTGCTTATTGCTATTACCTTATTCCACTTCCTTCTGCCACTATAGGCAAAGAAAGATCTTGACTGAAGGTTGCATGTATAGAATTGAAAAAGAGGACCTCCTAAAGTCTTGGAGAAGGTTTAGTTGCTACAGAGAAGTAAAGATAAACGCAAGAAAATTTTTTTAAGCTGCCAGCTGGGAAGACTACACTAGAGAGGTTAAGCTTTTCCCTACTTGATTGAGTGGCATTACTTGCTTCTGCTACCAAAACATTGGTGAATTATTAGAAGCTCTGGAAGACATGTCATCCTTAAGCAGGGAACTTGTCTTCCTTATCCTACAGTTCTTGGATGAGGAGAAATTCAAGGAAACGGTGCATAAGTAAGTGTTTATCAGTTTGCTGTTTGTGTTTTTCCTTTTATCCTGTTATTAATTTTGAGTTGCCTTTTCTTTTGATCTTTTATCAGTTGCATTTTGGTTTGTTTGCTTACTGTCTGAATGTTGGGCCTGTACTAGGTTGGAACAAGAATCTGGGTTCTTTTTCAATATGAAACATTTTGAGGATCAAGTTCAAGCAGGGGAATGGGATGAGGTGGAAAGATATTTGGGTGGATTTACAAAGGTTGAAGATAATCGTTACTCCATGAAAATATTTTTTGAGATAAGAAAGCAGAAGTACCTTGAAGCTCTTGATAGGTGAGTTGGTCCAAGTATGTGCACTCCACATATAAGGTCTTTTTTGTATTTGGAGGCGAAGGCAAAAATATGTATTTTTCAACAATTTCCTGAGTAGACGTTGTATAGGCTCCTTTGCTTTTATGAAAATTTTGATATAAAATGAAGTTGCCAATGTATTCCAGACAAGACCGGGCAAAAGCAGTTGAGATCCTTGTGAAAGATCTTAAAGTGTTTGCTTCGTTCAATGAAGAGCTGTTCAAGGAAATCACTCAACTTCTTACACTTGATAACTTCAGGTACTTATATCAAAGTTATTGTGTACGTTTTTTGTGTGTTTTGTTGTATGTCTTATTTCATGGGCTTTCTTTAGGCATAATGAACAACTCTCCAAGTATGGGGATACAAAGTCAGCCCGCAATATCATGCTTTTAGAGCTCAAAAAGTTGATTGAAGCAAATCCACTATTCCGAGACAAGCTTGTCTTTCCATCATTTAAAGCATCTCGCCTTCGGACATTGATTAACCAAAGGTGTGCTGGACTCTTTGTAATTTGATTTTGCTGTGATATTTTAGTCTTTAAAATATTATATTTTACTGTAGACATTTTGTAGATTGGTAAATTTGCATAGGTAATTGGAGTAACCATGATTTTCTAACTTTGCTGGATGTTCAGTCTGAATTGGCAGCACCAACTGTGCAAGAATCCACGGCCGAACCCGGACATAAAGACACTTTTTGTTGATCACTCATGCTCACCTACCAATGGTACACGAGCACCACCTCCTGCAAACAGCCCTCTTGTAGGAGCAATTCCTAAAGCTGGGACATTTCCTGCAATTGGTGCACACAATGTAACTTCATTTTTTTTATGTTCTCAGATTAGAAGACAATTGCCATGACATGATGCCTCACCTACAATCATCTTCCTTGCAGCCATTTCAGACTGTTGTTTCAGCATCTCCTAGTGCAATTGGATGGATGACAAATCCTGCTCCCACCATGCAACATCCTGCTGTGGCTTCTGGACCAGCAGGTCTTGTTCAGCCTCCAAATGCTGGTAATTAACTATTTATCCATTTCTGTTTACATTTGTTACTTTTGTTCACATGTTCAGATGTTTTGTTTATTTTTCTCTTTCATGTTGTTGATTAAATTTTTTTTTTGTTGATTTACCATCAGCTGCATTTCTGAAGCACCCAAGAACTCCTCCTGGTGCTACTAGTATGGATTATCAATCAGCTGATTCAGAACATTTGATGAAGCGGATGAGAACTGGCCAACCTGATGAGGTATGGCAAATAAGCATTTAGTATAAATTGGCATTGATTTGTCAACACTGTTTATATTAAATAAAGGTTTTTTTTTTTTAATAGCAAATGATTGTTTGGTATATTAAAATTGAATAGTGTTTTGTCATCATTGTTTGTATTATATATGATTTCAGGTTACATAACCAGCATATTACCATTAATTCCATTTTTTCAGGTTTCATTCTCAAGCTCTGCTCATCCTCAGAACATTTATTCACAAGATGACCTTCCAAAGAACGTTGTGAGGACACTTAACCAAGGGTCCAATGTAATGAGCATGGACTTCCATCCACAACAGCACACCATTCTTTTAGGTGAACTGATTGCAGGATCTTTACACTTTATTTGATGTCCATGATGCAGATCACATAGAACTGACATTACAGTATCTGATGTTTCTTAACACACCTTTTTTATCAGTTGGAACAAATGTTGGTGATATTGCAATCTGGGAAGTGGGATCAAAGGAAAAAATAGCACATAAGACTTTCAGGGTGTGGGATGTCTCTGCCTATTCTTTGACGCTTCAGGCATTGTCTCTTCTCTTGGGAATCTACCTGTGCTTTCAATTTCATCAACTTTTGTCAAGAGAGAGCTAGAACTCTGTCAATATGTTCGCTAAAATTTACTTTTACAGACATCATTGATGAAGGATGCTACTATATCTGTAAATCGTTGTGTGTGGGGCCCAGATGGTTCTATACTCGGTATGGTTCAGACATCTCTTGATGTCCTTTTGTTTTTTACTCAAATCTAATTTCACATTTTGCTGCATTTTTTCACAGGTGTTGCATTCTCCAAGCACATTGTTCAGACATACATGTACACCCCCACTGGTGAACTGAGGCAACACTTAGAGGTACACCTCCAAATAACAGCAATTTTTTTTCCTCAATGCACTAATTTTATTGGTTCATGATAACCTATTATGTCTTGTAGATTGATGCCCATGCTGGTGGAGTCAATGATATTGCTTTCTCCCTGCCCAACAAGCAACTCTGCATAATCACATGTGGTGATGATAAGACAATCAAGGTAAGATTGGAATTTAATGTGTGCATAGTCTTTACACATATTTCTTTAGGCAGACTTTATGAACTTGGACACATGTGGTCTATGAGTTTAAGATTAAATTTTGCATGTTATATAAGTTTTGATCCGCGTTGTGTATATGATGGATTCAGACTCAGAGTCATTCTGTGCACAATCATTTTCTTATTTCTATTCCGTTATAACCCTTTTTTTTTTGCTGCACGACACTAATTTTTGTCAAATTTGGCAGGTCTGGGACGCTTCTGGAGGTCGTAAGCTTTATGTCTTTGAAGGCCATGAAGCCCCAGTTTATTCTGTATGCCCACATCATAAAGAAGCAATTCAGGTAAAAATTAATTTCTTAGGTGCTTGACGATTCAGCATATTTTCATCTTGGGATGAGTTTGTTAAAAACAAGACTATTTCATGAATCGTCAGTTTCATTGTTGTTTCAATTGTTTTTTTGTTCCATTCACAGTTCATTTTCTCTACTGCTATTGATGGAAAAATCAAAGCATGGTTGTATGATACCATGGGTTCCAGAGTTGACTATGATGCCCCTGGCCACTGGTGTACGACTATGGCATACAGTGCAGATGGAACAAGGTGAATCTTATGTAGAATTGTTTTTTTTTTTTTTTACTTTGGTTAGTGGCCAGCTAATTCTCCTATGTCAGTCAATATCCTTGCAGATTTCCAATGTGATGACATTGAGAAATTTCCCAAACTACAGTTTTTATTGTTATTGCTTGTAACAATCCTTTTAATTTGATATTTGTTCTTGCCTTTGTGTTCGTGCGACTTGTTAATTTATGCAATGACTTTCTGTGTTCTTATGGATATGAAAATCTGGATAACGTTTTAGTGGTTGAACTGGTAACTGACGATTGTTTGTTGTTGATGTTTCTTCCAGGCTCTTTTCTTGTGGGACTAGCAAAGAAGGTGACTCTCACCTAGTAGAGTGGAATGAGAGTGAAGGATCAATAAAAAGAACATATTCTGGGTTTAGAAAACGATCTTTGGGTGTCGTTCAGTTTGACACAACAAGGAATCATTTCTTAGCAGCTGGTGATGAATTCCAAATCAAGTTCTGGGATATGGATAATAGCAACATTTTAACAACAACAGATGCTGAAGGAGGATTGGCGGTCAGCATTTTGAGCTCATTTGGATGCCAGCTTTGTAATTGACTTTTGAAGAATATTTTCTAATTTTTTTCAGTTTTTAAACATTTTGCAGGCTAGTCCTCGATTGAGATTCAACAAAGAAGGTTCGTTACTTGCCGTTACAACTGCTGACAATGGCATCAAAATATTGGCAAATAGTGATGGGCAGAGACTTATCAGAATGCTAGAGAGCAGAGCTTTTGAAGGCCCTAGAGGTCCCTCTGAATCAATGAACACAAAGGTTGGATAAGATTTCTATATTTCACATCCTCTTATGCAGTGATTTGCATAGTATATAACTTGCTTGATTCTTGCAGCCTCCAATTGTCAATGCACTGGCTCCCATTTCAAATGCCAATTCCTCTCTTGTTTCTGTGCTTGAACGTACTGAGAGAATTCCATCGGCCGTGTCAATGAACAATTTGGTAAGTAGTTCTGCTACTTGTCTCCTTTGTTTTAACTGGCTATCTAGGCATTCTATTTTTCTAACGTATTTTAAAATGCAGACTGCAGTTGACAACACGAGAACACCTGATATTAAACCAAGGATCTCAGAAGATGGACTGGACAAGATCAAAAGTTGGAAATTGGCTGATATTGTTGAGTCAGCACAACTCAAGGCCTTGCGGTTGCCTGACCCCTTAACTGCAAGCAAGGTATGAAATCATCCATTGGCTAATGTTTACTGTCAAATAGAGTTGTCAGTATGTCATCCAACGAGGTAGCATATTCATCCTTTTCTTTTCTTTCTCTTTGCTAATTTTCTGTCTTAAGAAATTGGTATTCTCAAGTGAATGTCTTTTCCTTTTGTACAAATCCAAGTAATGTGGGTTATAATGTTGAATTATGCAGATTGCAAGACTGATATACACAAACTCAGGTGTAGCAATCTTAGCTCTTGCCTCCAATGCTGTTCATAAGTTGTGGAAATGGCAGAGATGTGATAGAAGCCCATCTGGCAAGGTAAATTATATTAATATTTTCAGGTGCACCGGATGTGTTTTATGAATTCTAACAATGTTACTTGCAGTCTACTGCTTCTATTGCACCTCAGCTATGGCAACCTGCAAGTGGAATTCCTATGACTAATGACACAAGTGATGCTAATTCCACAGAAGAATCTGCTGCATGTATTGCTTTGTCTAAGAACGATTCTTATGTCATGTCTGCATCCGGTGGGAAGGTTTCCCTCTTTAATATGATGACATTCAAGGTCTGCATTGTCCAGTTTACTGCTGTTTTGCTTCTATAATATGTCTTCACTTGTCCAACAGAACTCTATTGCTTGTGGTGTAGGTTATGACGACTTTCATTGCACCTCCTCCAGCTGCTACTTTTCTAGCATTCCATCCTCAGGATAACAATATTATTGCAATAGGAATGGATGATTCGACAATCCAAATATACAATGTCAGAATAGACGAGGTATTCCTAGTAAACTCTCTAGGATGGTGCATCGGTGTCTAGACACGAATTATTGGCAAAATGTGTCTAGTAGTATTCATGAAAGCATTGTCATGTTTCTGTTAGACAAATATTGAGGAGTGAAACAAAACACGTACTTGTTCCTGCAATTTAGATGTTTTGTGCAAAATTTGAGAGATGGTTTTGTATTTTTATTTGAAGGTTAAAACCAAGCTCAAGGGCCACCAGAAGAAGATTACCGGTCTTGCATTTTCACAGTCCATGAATGTATTGGTATCTGCTGGTGCTGATGCACAGGTAATTGGAACACATAATTTAGTGCTTAAGGGGATGGCTGTTGTACTTTTGCTGCTAATGGATTTTAAACATTCAATTCTTTCGATTGTTTTGCAGCTATGTGTCTGGAGCATAGATCTGTGGGAGAAGAAGAAGTCAAGGTTCATCCCAGCTCCTCCTGGACGCCCATCCCCATTGGTTGGAGAGACAAGGGTTCAATTTCACAATGATCAGACTCACTTATTAGCTGTTCATGAAACCCAGATAATCATCTGTGATGGGAAACTCGAGTGTCTGCGATCTGTAAGTTCTTCACTCATATTCAGACCCACTTACTATTTTCATGTAAAAAGTCTGTTCCCAGCAGCAAAATTAATGTGTGTGGAAAATGTTCGTTTCACATGTTTTTTGGAGCACTTGATCACTTGGGCTTTGTAGTGCTTCCCCTGTAATGCAACTTCTTTTCTTTTGTTTTTACCTTTGTAGTGATTATCTCAGAGGATATTGCACACCATCACCACTCTCTATGTTCTCAGTTCTCACTATGACCTCTTTTGTGTACAGTGGACCCCGAGGGATTCGCTCTCAGCACCCATTTCAAGTGCCATCTACTCATGTGACGGTTTGCTGGTTTATACTGGGTTTTGTGATGGTGCAGTTGGCGTCTTTGAGGCAGAGTCTCTAAGATTACGGTGTCGGATCGCACCATCATCCTATATCCCACCTTCAGTTTCTAGGTGAATGGCACTCCCTCACAAAATGTATCATCTCCCGATTAAATGATCACTAAGTGCATACAGAAACACTAAGAGAAATCTGTAGCATGAGTTTTTATTTGTATTGCAAAATTTATATCAAGCTGCTTTATTTTTACTTTTACTGGTTATGTTATGCTAGAAATGTTGGGCAGATTGAAAGGTCTTTCTTGTTGTAGTAGTAAAAGCTACTCAGCATGGAGCTACTGCTATTTTTCCTTTAAATCCAGTTTAGGTTGCCACCTGGGTGAGTTGCCCCCATAATCTGGGCCACTCAGCCGATGGTGACCGTGCCATGAGCGTATTCATGTGAGAGTACACGGACACCCCTTGTGATCTGATCCTCACTCATTGTCCATGCTTTTGCTTATGGTTCATGCAGAATGGTTATGGAGCTGTTTCTAATGTTTTTATCTTGTTTTTGGCAGCAGTGTCGGGCATCCTACCGTGATTGCTTCTCATCCATCCGAGCCCAATCAGTTTGCTCTTGGCATGAGCGATGGGGCAGTTTACGTGATAGAGCCCCTGGAAACGGAACTGAGATGGGGGTCGCCACTTCCTCATGACAATGGTGGTCTTCCTTTGCCCTTGAATCCATCGTTGACAAGCCCGGTATCAGAACCTCCTTCCAGGTGACAAGCGCCTCAGCCTTATTATGTCTCGCTGACGGAATGGATGAACCAGTAAAGTTAATGAAGGTGGCCACTGGAAGCAGCAAAAGTGTTGCTGCCACGGGCTCCGTCGTGAAATTTTCTTCCTGGCGATTCACCTTTTTATTTTTTTGAGCCATCGCCATGCTTCCGGAGGCCTTTTGTCGGTCCCTGGGAAGTGTAAAGTTTTCAGGCATTCACCTGGTAAATAGTGTAGCCCCAATACCCCTGTTGCTAATGTACATCGAAGAAGAAGATACCATATGTAATCCATGTAGGTGAGAGTTTGATCCTTTGTTCCTTTAAGCGATTTAAGGTTGGTTTGTGTAATGCTTGTATGGCATCTCAACTCAAAGAGTTTATTGATATGTTTCAATTGCTAATTTTTATTACATTCCTAATTCGTGTTCATTGACTTCACCCTACTTGGACCAATTGTTTCCTCATATTATGTCAATGATACCGTCTCAGATTGTACAGTCTCCTTCCTTCTCTCTTTCATGGGACTCTGAACCGAACATGCTCTGGGCTTTTTTGAACCACTGCCTTTTCTCAGCATTCTAAAAGAAGGTGCTGCGCAGAGTCACGTCTTTATCCGGGGGGCCGCGTGTGCTGCGACACGAGTCAAGTGTGAAGGGGAATGCTGGAACTACCTGTACTCTCAGCATCAGCAACCCACGATACAATAGGAAAAGGAAAAACTGCCAGGCCCGTATTGCAGCAACCCTTTCCAAGCCGCAAAGAGTCGGCAGCAGCAGCCAGCGAAGGCACGCCTTCCCAAGCGCCGAGCAAGAGTCCCACGACACGAGGTTTCTTCTCTCTCCCGCTTACACAGACTCTTTATTCTGGTGGCCGGTCATCTCTGGGGACAGTCTGGGCATTTTAAGAGTTGTAGCTCAGCGAGCACATGCAGCGGGCCAAGGGCTTTTAGGTAAATTTATTACGGGCGCTGCCCTCTTAACACTTCAGTTGTCTGATGTGGTGAAGGTGGGACATGGTGTCGGTTGTCGGCTTGCAATAAGGAAGAAAGAGTCGCTTTACGGTGAACAGGACGGAGGGGGAGGGAGGGCAGTCTGCCAGAGGCCTC
The DNA here is from genome assembly GCA_011799765.1 of Nymphaea thermarum. Classification (NCBI taxonomy): domain Eukaryota; kingdom Viridiplantae; phylum Streptophyta; class Magnoliopsida; order Nymphaeales; family Nymphaeaceae; genus Nymphaea; species Nymphaea thermarum. The sequence goes on from JAANDH010000755.1 coordinate 99,829, forward strand.
CCGCTACCGAAAATAACAAAAGATGCGCTTCCCTTTCTCGTCCATGAGCCTCGAAATTGAAAGTTGTTGCCTCTTTCTATGTGTGCTCTTCTGTTAGCCTAAAAGGTACGATCGACTGTGGAAGTTTGCGAGTGATTAAAGAAAAGAAGCAAAGAAGGAAACAAAAGAGGGCAGGCTCGTGTGCAGCAGAGCCGAGACAAACGAGACTCAAAATATAATTCTTAGTAGAAAAGCAGGGGAATTTTTCAGATAAAAAGAAGACTTGGGCAATCATAGATCTTTGTGTCAACATCCTGGTTTCCTTTTCAAGTCAGAAAGAGCGAGAGAGAGAGAGAGGTGAATTTCCAGTCACGTTCCGACACTGACATGACAACTCCGTCCCTGTCATCACCGTCTCGGGAACGTGATTGGGTCCACTGCAGCACCCGAAAAAAAAAAACGCTCTCTCTAGGTTGTCACCTGCCCATAAAAGGATCCGAGACGTCTCGGTTTCCAAAGCTGACTCTGCAGATCCATGTGGCGCTCCGGCCGTCCCCACCGGACCCATGTGCCAGAAGGTTACGTGATTCCAAACACGGAACGCCATCATCTCGAAAACATCATCTCCAACCTGTTCTTTTCAACCACTCGACCCGGAGACGGGGTGCCGACGGGCGACGAGAGACTCGAAGTCTATTTTTTTTGGCAGAACTGGACTGCCGCTGGCGCTTTTGTCCTCTTCCATTATTTTGAACATCAACATCTAAAAATCTTCAATTAGAATCAATTCATCTCCACTCTGGTTAAAGGAAAAACTCAACTTTCTTTTACTGCGCAGGCAATACTCTTGGCCTCATGCGGGCTGCCACCAAGTGCTTGTACTGCAAAAGAATCGTGAGCCTGTGGAGTTTTGCTCGCATTTCATGTGACACCTGTCGTTCGGTTGCTATCAGAGCCTCGAAGGACGACTTTTGTGGTGACCATCACCAAGGAAGAAGGCGATAGATGTAGATGCAGGGAAGGAGACCCCACGGACAGACAGAGAGACACTCTGCTAGATGGGGGCCATCCACGAAGGGCGGGTGGTAGCAGATGCCCCTCCCGTCGTTATCAGAAGGACAGTGGCCATGCAGAAAATCATTTTAATGTTGGGGAACATTGACCGTATCCCCAAAAGAAGAAGCCTCTGGATGTACCCAGAAGATGCCCGTGGCTGCTTCTTCCTCAAATGGGGTCGCCCGACCTGCAGAACCGTTCTTGCTTTCTATTGGGGACACTTCGTTTTTCACCTTCTGCAGCTTTCATGGCGAGTTTTGCAGTGAGCTTCTTGTGTTCTCTGAAAGGACAGCAGAAGACTCATGATCTCGATGATTTAATTGTTTTCATCTTTTGTTTAGAAGATTTAAAATTGACCCATTTCACGACCGGCTCCGATTCTGATTAGATTCAGCCGAGACTTCAGATTTTTCTGCTCTCAGAGACTGATCTTGATGCCAAGACGACAGGCTCTGAAAAGTTGGGTCTTCTTTAGAGGCTCAATTTCGATCATTAGCTGGTGAGATTCGAATATTGTTAATACGAGCTCCGCCTTTTCCTGACAATAATCGAATAAGCACCTCAAAGTAAGGCCTGCCGTTCTGGGAGATGTGAAATTTTTATATCTTTATCTCATGTCGATCTTTAAAGTCGAGCAACTATTTTTTCCACTCTCCCAAAAAGAAGAAAAGGACGTGTCCGCCATTTGTCCAGCAGGCCTCACTTTTTAATTTGAAAGATTAGGAAGAATATCTGGCAGCTGCTCAGAAAAGTAAGTGCAGCACCAAAATAACTCCGAAATGCGAAAGACCAATTTATAAAATTATGGACAGACGTTGAACCTCCAAATGAAAATTTCTCGATAAATATGATACACTCATACTGGGCAAAATTAAACAGACAAAAAAAAAAAACTTGATCCTCATATGTATATAACTAAATGGCGTTTTGATGGATATTGACTTCAACATGATGAATAATTAAAGGAAAGGTGATTAGTATTTCATTCATCTAATATATCTTTTTATTTTATTTTTTTTCTTACCATCAATATTCCTTACACAGACGACTCTATAGTTAAATAACTATGGTTGTGTTACTCAAAATAGCGAGAGTCTTCTTCCTCTTTCTTTCTCCTTTATTTATATATATATAAAAGAAAATTAAATGATAATTCTAGTTTTTAATGTCACCTAACCATCTAATCAAGACCATTTGATCCATCCCGATAGATGGTTAAAAGAAAAACAACGATAAAAATATGAAATACATTTTCATCATCTATTAGTCTTCTTATTTTTCTTTCAATCATTTATACACTTCAAATGAATGGTCCTCATTAGATGGCTGGATGAGTATAGTGACTATAGTCATAGTCATCGTTCACTTACAACCATCTAATGTTTAGTTTAAAAAATCCTAACATATATATATATATATATATAAACCAACCGACTTTCAACATCACATTTAAAATGGAAAAGAAAAGGCAGGTCACCTTCTCATAATTTCTTGACTTCTTGTTGTGGCAGGTCTCTTTAAGATGCATTTAAAGTGACGTTTCTCTAGGCAAATTGACCAGCTGGGTTGATGAAGCGTCGACGCCAATAAGAGAGGTCCATCTCTAAGATGTGCGGGTTCTTGATAGTGGACCAGTTGCCAGGCTCCAGACTAGCGGGCTCACCAGATTCCAACCTCATAAAAGCTCAGGGGTTTGGATCTACCTGCATGAGATCTTCATTTACAAAATCCATTGAATCAATGTTAATAATCCAATTAGCAATCAGATTGTAATGGCATAGTCTCGTCTTTCTCGCAGATCTGATTTTGAATCCATTTACTTGTAAACCAAAACTGGAATGCTGTTTAACTTTTTTTAATATTCAAATCTAGATTCTGTCCAGTTATCCCCATCCAACTTGGGCATCCATAATTAGTTTGCTGTTACCTATACAGTTACTGTCAATTTTCAAGGTTGCACCCTTTGAGCAATTAAGAAGAAACCTACTTCATTGGATCTGAAACAAAAAAAAATTTTTGAGTGAGTTGAAATTCTTGCCAGTATAGTGAGACTTCAAACCGATCAATTAGATACACACTTGAAGATCTTACTCACGACTCTTGTAACGTTAGATCATTTGTGGATTTTCTCAGTCTAAGACCCGAAGCTAGGCTGCAGAATGAGTCCAGCCAACTCGGGCTTGACTCGAACTCACTCGAAAAAACTCAACTCGAGCTTGACTCGTTTATAAACGAGTCGAACTCGAGTTTAAACTTATACTTGAAACATTAAACGAGTTGAATTCGAGTTATACGAACTCGACTCGTTTATGCTCGGCTCGGCTCGATTACTAAAAATTGTTTCATTTAATTATATAAACTGGTTCACCACCAAAACCGATTCACCGACTTAGGTCAAATTTTTTGTTTACTGTTCATTTTTACCCGAAGCCATGTAAGATCTATCTCTAGATCCATATTAACTCTTTGTGGTTTCAGAGGCCAATATTCTTTAATTTTGTTTACTAGTAATATTATCTGATAGAGAATAATGCAGAGCTGAAAAAATCCCGGTCTGAGTCGCAAGTTGCCCGAGTCGGTTAGAATCATCCATTTACTGGGTCACGAGTTAGAGCTCGGCGAGTCAGCTGAGATTGTCAGGTATTTGTATGTTCTTGTTTATCATTTGTCGCTAAATGTTGAAGTTTGTTATTTTGTTCATCATGAAGTACCACACACTTTACTAAATATATACAAGTATTCATATTACATATTATCCCGTTTTAGTTGATGAAAAGACCAAACATGAAGTTCTGTTTATAAAAAAAATGAACTATAAAAATTTATGACCTAACCTATCCTATCCGAGCCACATCGGTGATCCAATCTTAACCAACCCAAGTCCGAGTCATAAGTTTGTCAACTATGCTATAATGATCTTTCATATGCAACTTAGGGTTGAGCAAGATTTAAGTCGTCACACTCTAGGCATCTTTCAACTTAAAAGTCTCAAAATTCAATTTGGGCACCAAAACTAAAAATGTTGTTGAATGTCTTTTTCTTGATTATAAATGACCATATATATATATATATATAAATTCATCCCTAATTCTACTAAGGAAAAAGATCGTATGTCACATTAAGGATGCTTCTATGTCAATTCTTTTGACCCATTTATATCCTTCGTAGGAGGGTTATTTTTGTCATTTTGTAAGAAAAAATTGTTGACAAAGTTAACCTCAGCCTAGTTTAGAAATCTCATGCAAAGGGATAGGGATCAATTTGTCAATTGCTCTAAGGCAGGTCAAATAAACCAAAAGACCCCTAACTAGAAGTAGAAGGTAAAGAATAAAAACATGAAAAAAGAAAAATCATGAAATCACACAAAGTTGTTCCTTGTGCTAATACCTAATAAATATACGGCCATGTGGCTTCAATGTGATGTGATATGAGCTTAGTATGCACATAAACAGGTTGGGAATTTATTCGTAGCATTTCCATATCTTTATGATCATGCTAAAGCAAATGTACCATACATAAATGAATGGCTTATCATATAACAGTATATTAGATGCATGGCATATTTGCTTTGTCATATCATGGAAATCCGCGTTTGGGTCGCATCCAGCTTTTCGAAATTTGGGATATTTGGATTTGGGTTCATACCAGGATCCCAAATTTTAAAGTTGAATTCGGATCCCTTAGCATTAGATCCAACAACATTTATATGTAGCCTGTCTGATCGGTTCTCGGATTCGACCTAGATATTGAAGTCAGGTTCAGATTCATTTACGAATCCACATACAAATCTGAAGACAAATAGCAATCAGCGGACCCGAATTTGTTTACCATGTCTGATAAGCACGGATTTTTAGATGGATCGGTAATTGAGTAAAGTCATCCCTTGTTCTGAACTCGAGAATTTGTCCCTACTAAATGAAACTCAAATTTCCGCCTTCACCTGAAATCCGATTGTTAGTTTTTCCGTTTTGAGATACTTTATAGAGTGGGCACCGGACAGGCTAATATATATATATATATATATATATATATATATATATATATATATATATATATATATATATATATATATATATATATATATATATATAACAATAGATCTAAGTGTGGGCATGGGGCCTGGGCCCAGCGCGACTCGGAAAACCAAAGCCTGAGCTTAGACAGGGTCCAACCCGATTAAATTTAAAAAAATATTTTTACTATAAAATAATATATAAATATAATTAATTATAATAAATATTATATAAATTATCGTGCCCGAATCGAGCTTATCGGGCCCACTTGAGCTGGCTCAGGTCTTTTTTTCTCGAGCTCGAGCCCAGGCCCGAGTTGGGCTGAGTAGCGGGTATCCACGGCGGCCCGGCCTGGCCAGCACGGGCTTGACTACAAATCCGTACGGGCCAGGCGTAACCATACTTTGGAGAAAAAATTGGATGTCAATTTCCCAAAATTTTATCCAATTTAAGTGTGATGTGATATATCCATGTCATGTTATCAATTATAAAAGCATTATAAAGCGTGCCTCACTTTTAATACAGTAAGCAAAAGATGTCTAACATTGAAAAAATGTTGATGTGACCTTCAATTTTTGTAAGGCAATATTAATTGCCGCTCTAATTGGTTGGTTCAGTCATAAGTTTGATTGTCATGGAAGGATGCTATCCATCATGATTGGACAAAATGGTTACACAACACTTTAGTTGACGAGTGTATTGCTTCCCATCCAAGTTTTAAAACAATTTTTTCTATCCTTAGCAAAGGAAAAAAGGAAATGGTTTCCGTCTCTTTCATATTTCTGCATAGGAATGATATCTTATTTTAACAAAGCTTCAAAAGTTAAGCGTGTAATAGTAAAATATATTACTCCCAAATCAATACTAAGACTTTGCCAAAATTAAAGATTGTATGCGTGTAATTGTAAAATATTCTGATTTCGGTATCATTGGAGTTCTTGACTTTCGTGACTATTATCAATGTCATAGAAGAATTTGGACTCAGTTGGTTATTTTTCTAACCGATCCATAAATCAATCCACAAGGTAATCAATGAACTCATTTCTCAGTCGGTTCATTACCAGACTGATCCTCAGATGAATATTGTCCAGTTGGTTCATTACCAAACTATTCCCCAGTCGGTTCATTACCAATCCTCACAATAAATCAAATCTTTCAATTGATCGTGATAATCTCCCACTGAATTATTATCTTTGTTATTATAAATCGAACACCTCAATCTCATAAATAAAAACATCATATACCCTACTTTCATTTGGGTATTCAATACACATGTATTTGCAAACATATTCTTTAATTTTTAGACATGCATTTTGATCTCCAAAGATCTCAATATGGATCTAATCAGTTAAAATCAAATTCACTTTCAAACAAGAACTTGCTTAGTAGCATGCTAACATAGTTAGATCCACAAATGAACAAATAACATAGTATGTTTGGATCAATATAAATAAGATATGAATGTTTAACCTTATATCCAAATGTGTATAGTCAAATCTAAATCTAAGTTGTATGTAAGGTGGATCTAGATTATATAAACATAAATCCAAACTAGTAATATCAACAATACCACTAATATGAATTTAACACACATGATCCTCATGTATAGTACAATTCAACAAACTTGTTTAGATCATTGCTAACTCTTCTCTCTTTTGAGAAAAACAAGTTATCATATACTAGCATTTTAGTGCTATAAAGCTTCAAATAAGTACATTTTTGTCAATCTGAATTTAAACAACACAAATGATCCAAATGAAATATTGTACAATAAGATTTCAACAACCATGTTTGGATTCGAACAATAGCGCAATTCTTGAACAAGGTGAAACAAAAGAAATTTCTTTACCTTGAAAGCGAATAAAACAAGTCTCCAAATAAAGGCGTTCAAAGTCATATGGGTTCCAGTTCAAGAATGTTACATTACTTGTTCACCTCAGCAATGGAGTAAATAAAGCCTTGTTCAATATACTTTAAAATTATTTGAATTCATATCTGCTAGCCATCTTTGATAAGGGCAAATAAAATTTCATGTACTATAACAAATCTGCAAATAAAATATTTCATTAATATGACTTTCATCATGCTCAAGAGTATTACGGTACAAAAGGCAAACATGATGATATATTATATTCATTGTCAGTACGGGTATTTGGAGCCAATGATCCAACTAAATTAATCTAGATATAAAAACTATCATGAACTGAACACAATGCTATATGGATCTCACCATGTCTAAGAGTGTTGTAAACCTCTTAGCATACCAACATGCAATAATATAATCATTCATTTTAAATAGGATGAACACAGTAATATAATCTTTATTTCAAGAATATTCTTTTATAAAGAGCAAAATAAATTCATCTTTTAGCACTCTAGTGCTACTAACATTGAATGTGTACAACTCGTAAAACCATTAGATCTAAAAATCAATGCTCATCATAATATGTTTAGATATAATACAAACAAGATATAGATCTTGAACAAGTCAAATCAGATCATGTTCCAAATGAGTGCAACGTTTAGTGTGAGATCCAAATTCAACAACTAAATGGATATAGGTCATATCTAATGTCTGCATGGACCCACCCAAAATGACGATGAATATTCGTAAAGCAAGTATAATAACATATACTTGAACCAACATAAACAGGATATGAATTTTTTAACCAATATCAAAACAAATTTAGTTCTGAATATGTCATGATTCAAACTGAATACAAATATGGATCTTAAGCAACAATCAAATCAAAAGCAAAAATTCAAATGATTATTTATATTCAGATCTTACCAATGTGGATCCACACACAATAATATCAACACTATAGTTGATATGTATTTAAACAAGTAAAGAGGATCCAAATTCAAATCCAATATGAACGTGTTTCAGCATAATATCCATATCCAAATATGATACAAGGTTATTAACACAATTGGGTCATGCATATACAAAATAATAAAATTACATAAGCATATATACATGTTGCTAACCATTTTTCAGTTTTTGCGAGTTCTGACGCTCCCACTTTTGAAGTCACTTCTAAATTAATTTTATAGCAAGTAAGAGCAATAATACATGGAAAGCAACAAGAAGAATAAAATAAAGCATATCATATCATGAGATCTCCTATAATTTTCTAAAACATACACAAAGATCTCAATTTTAAACTTAAACTTAGAACCTCAATTTCCCTTTGTTTTTCAAATATATTTTCAGTTTTTTTTGGCAATTTAATAATCCTAAGGATACCAGTACGTAATTGTACATAAAACCTTGGTTTTCAGCAGAAATTGCAAAAGTTTTCCTGGAACCCTTTTTCAGAAATTTATATTAAATTTGAGGGTATTACCACGCAATTTCGTATAAAGGTCCCGGTTTTCCCTGAAACTAACTTTCGCAAGCCTCTTTTTGAAAAATTTTTCAGCAAAAGTGCTGCGGTTTTAATTTACAGTAAAATTAGCAGCCTTTTCTGGAAACGTACGAAAAAATGGACTGTTTTAGTAATTTTAATTTTTGAGTTATAACTTATAAATTCAATCCGACCGTTTTTCTTTCTCATTTTGTCCGCACGATTTCTCTCTCTTCTCTCAAACTTTCTCCGTTAGGGTTTCAGCCGACCCTCGTTCTTCCTCTTCGCTCAGACGGCCTCGACTTCCATCGTGCCTTTGCTGCCAGCGTGCGGAAGACGACCGGCGTGTAGCAGAGAAGGGATTTGGGTCGATGCTCGGAGAATGTCTGGTGGTGCGACCGGCGAGCTTTATATCCTTTGGTTGAACAGAAGAGTATGTGAACACGAGACGTCCAACCTCCGTTTAGCTTCGGTCGAAAGAAGGAATCAAGGAAGGGAATGGTTGAGCAAGGAATCGCCTCGATGCCGTCCTTTGTCTCCCTAAAAAAACTGATTGAAAGGGAGGGGAGGAAACAGAGGGCACCTTTCTCTACAGCTAACTCTTTTCTGGGAGGAGTTTTGGTGTTCGATCACGGTTTTCTTTAGAGAACAAATTCTAACAGTTTGCTGGAATGTGTGAGCTCACCAGAACCACATCCGTGGATTGAATGCCCACGATCTTCACAAAAGAACTCATGAGCGACTACAGTATGTTCCCAAAATATGAGTCTACAGTCAAAGAGGTAGTCTCTTTGTCTCGCACTTTATGCGTGCTCAGGCCAGACCCTTGACGAGGGTCCTGAAATAATATTTTTCTTCATCCTTTCCCGTCCTTTCCAGAGTCCGTATTAACTATTAAAGATCGCAAAACAGTAAAAAAAGCTCACTGGCTTGCCCGTGGATCATCATGTAACAAACAAATCTCGAAAAACCAGAAGCAAGTGCAAAGCATGAACTGAATCCACTGAAAGCAGCAGACAAAAGCCACTTTGCCAACAAAAAAGTTTTTCTCTTTTTCTTTTCTTTTTTTTTTCCTTTCTGAAACATTTTCTTGGCTTCCTTTTAGCAGGATTTAGTATTTGAAAAGAGCACATCAGAGTTCCATCCACTGTTGTAAAAGGCGAGGCCAGGTGAATTATATAATATTTATAAAAAATAATTGAGGCAGGGATATAATGAACAAGGGTTACACTTGTAACTAAATATGTTTCTTTGAATGAATGTGGTAGAACTTTTTTAGCCTAATCAATTGGGTCGATCAGGAACAATTAAAAAGGAAGAACAAGAACTTTTTTAATCTGCCCCATCAATAGGTCATTCAAATGGGCACACGGTTCAATTTCAAAATAATTGTAAACTTAAGCATAAGGCAGGGGACTGACGTCAATCAGTAAATGGAACTTCACGCCAATCATTCAAATAACTGAATAAGCTAAGTAAAAAAATGACAGAATTTTCTGAATGCTTATTCTGAACGAACCCAATCTCCAATTACTCTCTACTATCGTGGCCATAAAATACACGCAACTGATGACAGCATTAGACACATGAGGCGCACGCCTTTTGTGCGCCTCAAACCACTGCCTCAAGGCGTTTTCCCTTGAAAACGCCTTGACTCGTACTTTTGTTGTGGTTCCTTCTCACAACATTGGTTCCATCCATGCTCGTCATAGCACCAGCGTTATCAAATTCACCACAATTAGTTGGTGCTGAAAATGTTGTTACGAGCAGCTTGTTAGCAAAGGAAGCATAGCCATCTTTCACAACCTGCACAGACCTAGAACCTAAATGAACTAGATAGAAATTAAGGAGAACAACATATCATAACCTAGTGAGCATGGCAGATAACGTGCTCCTCTAGAAAGTCTGTGACTTTGTCGACGCCAAACGTATAGGAGACCCTCATCTATTACCCCTCCTCCTTGAAAATCGGAAATTGTAGGTAGGAAAAAAAGGGGAAAAGGGAGGAAATAGTCCCATTGTGATCGAAGAAGAGAGGAGAACTCGACAAGAAGAAACCTGCAATCCAGAGCTGCAAATAGCAGAAGAGAAGAGAAGAGAATAAGTGTGAAAATGAAGTCCGCCAACTCCTTGGGTACAGCAGAGCCCTCCTTCTCTCCCTCTCGATCAACGATGGATTGATTCTCTCTCTCTCTCTCTCTCTCTCTCTCTCTCTCTCTCTCTCTCTCTCTCGGGGCTCAAATATGTGCGCGAGTCATCTATTGAAAACTTGGTGCCCTTTTATCTCTCAAATGGGGGGCCACTCGCTTGTTCGCCACGGCAAAGAACCATGGCTGATTTTGCGGCATTAGAATGTCTTTTATTTTTTATTATAAAAACAGAAAATTCTAATAGAAAAAAATAAAATCGTTAACTAATTAGATTTGAATCGGATATAACATTAGCATAATTGAGTAATCTGGTATTTTTATTAGTATCGGAGTTTGGATTCATATTTAGGTAATACAAATACTAAAGGTTATCCAAATTTTTCCATATAATCTGATTCAGGTGTCCACCGAAATTGGGTATGAAATACGATAATAGACCTGCATCCAGTTTTCATAATCAGATTTGGATTTTCTTATGAAATCCAACCAGTCAAATCTGCATATGAATCAAACCTTAGATTATATCTTTGTGTGGACATCCCTAGCTGTAGCCAAATATAAAGATTCAAGTCACTTGTTGGAAGAAAAATCCAAACCATTGGCGCCCTCACACTATACTTCTCATGCTGCACTTAAACTTTATTGGATGCTCGTGGATCTTGTTCATATCCAAACTACACTCAGAAATCGTATTTAACTGTTAACTAGTGGAAAAATTTTGAGCATAAATATTCCAGCTACCAGCTACACTTATTTGTTTTTTTGATACGAGTAAAGTGAAGGGCAGATTATGCAGGAAGTTACCATTGTGCTGCGAGTGAGAAGAGCTCGGTTGAAGTTCAGTTAGGCCTGAGCATCGGGCCAGCCCGACTCGATAAGGAGTCGGGATACCCAAAACCCGGGCCTGGACCTGGCCTGACACCTAAAACCCAGGTTCGGGCTTGACTCGACACCCAAAACCCAAGCTCGAGCCCGATCCTGCTCAGCCCAATCAATTTAAAAAATATATTTTTTAATATTAAATATTATATAAAAATGAATAATTGTAATAAAATATTATACTTATATATATAAATAAACGAAATTAATATTAAAATCCTATCAAGTCAAATAGGGCATAGTCAGTCTCACCGAGCCGATCCCGATACTTTTTTTTGGGCCCAAGTCCGGCACGCCCAGCCTTAAGTTCAGTTTGAGTCAGTCTCACAAATTGCTTTTAGTTATTTGAGGTAAACAAAGAGAACTATTTAAGCATACCGCCTGCCACCTAAGAAGAAAGCCAAAACCCCTATCCTTCCCGGTCCTGTGCTTCCACCACCTATTATGTTTGACGAAAAAATGTGTTATTTAAACAAAAAAAACACGAAAAAACCTGAAAAAATTAAATGCCGTTTAAAACTGTCAAAAAACAGGTTTTTTTTTTTTTTTTTTTTTTAAAAAAAAACATGAAAACCGAAAAAACGCATTTTCAATGCATTTTTCTTATTTTTTCATTTTTCTAATGCCAAACAGTCTTTTTTCTATATTTTATTTGTTGCAAATCAACTTATCTTTTCATCTTTGTGTTATTATTTTCTCACTTATTTTATTTTTTCTTATTTTTAGTTTTTAATTTAAAAATATTATTTTTTCCTATATTTTTTAAGTCCGCCGTATTATACCCCAGAAAAACTTCACTTTTTAAAATTTTGAGACGTTATTTGTGACTATAGACTTTGACTTAATTAAAATCTTTCTTATCAACACTACATAAAATCATCTAAAGGGGACTCCATTGGAATCTTTACTGCTAAAGAGCCTAGAAAATCTAAAGAACTATATGTCAGACAAAATATATAAAATATAATTTTTTTCTGTGGAATTAATCTTTTCGTACTTTATTTTGATAAGAATTTCAGAGCTCAATGATACAGTGCAGAAAGTACAAAAAGCAACCGATGTTAGATTTAATTACGGCTGACTTAATCGAAACCTGGACTTTCTTTTATTATATAAGTCTTTGGACTTGTTAATACGTAGTTATACCATGTTGATTTTGGAGTTGGCAATATTGCACATTATATTAGAATTGGGTGAAAATTGATTAGATTTTTATCAAGCAGAAAAATAAATAAAATTGTATGTATGCATAATCCAATCAAGATCAAACTCAGATGTGTTTAGACAAACAATGGATCCGCTTGTAAAATTGTTTAGAATATGAATCAGCGACTATATATATATATATATATATATATATATATATATATATATATATATATATATATATATATATATATATATATATATATATTGGGATTCACTGTCAAATTCAGAGTCAGGGAAAAGTTCAATTAGAGCAACAATTGATTAGTGAAACTAGAGGTGGATTTAACTTATGTTTGAGCTAGGAAATTCAATGGCTTGCAATTTGACTCCAATGTAAAAAAACGTTAACATCTTATTAAGAAATTGGATGAGATTTAAATTTAAAAAATGATATATGATCGTCAACTTGTGGACCGAAGACAGGGCGATGGCCTAGAGTAGAGCTGCAGCTTTAGCCTTGAGTTCTCCAGAGGTTCTAGAAAGCACTTTTTTATGTCCTTGCATTGCTCTCGTGCAAAACACCAGGATTCTCCTTTTTCTCGTGCATCACTGAAATTTTTACAAACCAATAGATTTCAAACGTTTATTTGAAGTTAAATGATGAGTTTTAGCCGAAGTGACTTATTATTTATAAGCCAAAAATTAAGAAGGTTCATCAAAGTACGTTTCAGCTTAAGATTAACAAATCGAATGGAGATCAAGAGGAGAAGGTTCATACTTGCCTCTGTTTTCAGTTGCTGCCAAATCTTAGAAAAAAAAAACACGATTCTTTCATAACTCTGATAATAAGCAACCAGAATAAAATTCAGAGTGAAATATGAGAAGTCAGACCAAATTATCTGATTGTTATAACTCATGATTCCAATCCAAGGACGGGCTTCGATGGTGGATTTGATACATCCAAATGAGAAAATTAGATAACAGTTGTTTGACAAATGTATTGATCATCTATTCTATTTCGATGAAATAACTATACACACAATAAGATTTCTCTTTACCATCACGAAAATTAGATCACAGTTGTTTGACAAATGTATTGAACTCGTAGATAGATCTGCATAGAGATGAGCAGAAGCATCTGTCGTTTTCTTCGTCTTCCTCACACCACCAACCTTTCAAGGCTTCATCTTTTGTGGGCTTGCCGCACTCATCATCCGCACAGTGCCATGGTTGAGGCTGCAGGAGTCCATCTGCAATCCAAAGGTCCCTTAGCATTTCCACAGTCTTCTTCCTGCTCTTGATCAGGCCGGCAGCTCCACCACCACCGGCTTTAGCGGCTCTCTCCAGCCATTCTATGCCTGCAGTTGTTGATGACCCTTGTTCTAATAAGAGCAAAATTCCAAGAGCATACATGGCTTCCATACAGCCTTGCTCGACAGCTGCTGCTAGGTGCAACTTGCCCTTTTCATTTCTTCTCTTACTAAAGCATTCAACCTGCAAACCCGCCAACACAGAGAACATATAATGCAAAAACATATTATACATACACCGCAAATTTATGAAAAAGGAAAGAGAGGCAGAATTGATTTGATATGGTTTTTAAAGAGTTTCTCATCGTATAAACAAGAAGAAAAGGCGTGGAAAGTTTTATATACTACAAAAATTTAGTAAAGTTATTATTCTTTTCCTTAATTCAAGAACGCATTGCAATACTTGCTGATAGCTTATAAGTCTTTGTTTCAAATTTGACGTGTGTTGCAACCTATGAAGATAACTTAAGCACATTACCACAAGAAAAGATTAAACCTGTAATATGGAAGAAAGAACTACAAATTTATACCATGCCTAGAACACAGGCTGCTACTTGATTTCCTGCCTCTGCACAATCCAATATCAATGGCCATGAGCCCTGTCGGTACAGCCACCAGCCTAGCCTTCGAGATCCGTCCACAATGGTGGCTTGTCTGAGCACCCATCTATTTCCTGCGGCTTCACGCAACATCTTGCATCTGCACACGCCATTCAAATCAAACCATTTAGAGAATCCATGCAGAGTACTTGAAAGTCAATAGACGACAGAAAACTTACGTGAGCTTCATGTTGGCAAGATCAGGAACGGATGACATGGCAGGCGATGAAGAAACAACATGTGCTACAATCTTTGCAACGACTTCTTTTGGAAGAACATCAAGAGTCACTGGTCTCTTCATGGCAGCCTTCTTCATGATCTTGTCCATGGTGCTCCTCTTCGCCTCTCCTACTAAATTCTTCAAATTTGTAAGAACCAGTTTCTTTCCCTCTCTCTCTCTCTTCTATATATATGAAGAGGTAATTTCTTCGATGAAGAAACATTGTGAAAGTGTGCATAAATAGGCAGATCCATTGTCATGGAATGGATAAGATATATGATGATCCAAACCCATTTAATTTGATGAGATATTGCAAGATCTACATTTGAATTGAATGCTTATCGACTCGTAGAAAGATCAAATATTACATTACATTTTTGATATATCTAAGTCCAGACACTCAGATAATTATGGACTTGGTTAAGAATCCAATCGCGATCGATCATCATATATTTCTTGAGAATACTAACTTTGAGAATTCCATATCAATCTTCATATATTTTTATGGCTTTGGCTTTAGCAACTTTACTAGGAGCAATCCATTATGTCATTTGAGTTAGAAAAAACAGAAAACATTAAAGAAAAAATGGTGTCGGTGTTCTCCGTCCTATGTTTGATAAAGGGATTAGAAAATAAGCATATGTCCTCGTAAGGGGTGGGGCCAGGATTTTTTTTAGGGATGGGTCAAACGGTCCAACGAACTATAATATAATATTATATTATATTTATATATACACAATCACACACTTTAGATAATATTTGCAAACCACAGTATAGTAGACATGAACATATGTCGCATATAATTGCCCATGTCATGAACGTTAAGCGCGACCTGTCATACGTCACATTTAATAATTGCTTGTGTCATTAGCACAAAGAGCGATATGTCCTCAACAGATAAGGTGGTCTATGACACTAAAGGAGTATTGTTGATGCTGGGTACATGGCTATATCGTGAAGTGGGTAACAAACTATGACTATGGCCATTTTAAGAAAATTCAGATATAGGGGTAAAGTAGCATGTACGTGAGGGGTAAAAGAATCTTGATTCGCAGGAGAGCATGCATGTGAGGTTTTTAAAGTAAAACTTGAATCATCCATGTTCCAAAAGTTGGACGAATAAGTAGTAAACGACCATAAAATAAGCAGGAATTGACATACAAACTGAGTTTCGCGCATGAAAATTCTGATAGACTGGATTTAATTTCTTATGATTGCGATTTGGTGGCAGTCTGGCAGATGGTCTGTTTGGCTGGTCTATGAACAGTCATTTTCAGTTTATTCAATCACAGTTTTCCTAGGAAAGCAGCAGGAATTCAAAGAAACCGTGCTCAATCTCATAGGTTAGACTTTCTTAGGATTGCTTGTAATGGTAGACTGGTAGGAGAGAACACCGTTTGGCTGGGCTGAGAACTCAAAATCGCTTTTCCCATAGCCCAAACCAAGCAATTGACTTCCCTTTGTGTGTGTGTGTGTCTATATATATATATATATATATATATATATACTTTCAAATTCAAATGTACCATGTAATTGTTTTTTCTTTCTTTCTTTCTTCTTTTGAGATGAAGAACTTAAAGCGAAAAAAAAATATGAATTTTTGATGTCGGGTTAAGATTTGATGAGTAGACACAGCAGAGAACTTCGGTGTTTTTTGAAATCCAATCTGCACCTGAAGTTTTCACCGATTTGGATCCTTATCTCTCAACACATAGATTTCATCAATGACTCATTTGGATTCATCGTGGAACAACTTCAAGACTCTAAGAAGGCTGAAAGATAGAAGGAAAGAAAGGATGGAATACGTAACATAATTTAACTTTCCATATAGTATAGCAAAAGGAGAAAGGTATAGAAAAGAAGCACAATGGTATAATGAGGAAATTAAAGTGGGAGTACCAGTAAGAAGATGAGCGGGAGAAGGAGAGGTAGTGGCTTCCTCTGCTGCCGCCACTGCTGGTCCCTGGACCGGTGAGAACAAGAATCAGAACTGCCACCAAAGAGAGGCCATTTTAAGAAAATTTAGATATAGGGGCAAAGTAGCATGAATATGAGCGGTAAAAGAATCTCGATTCGCAGGAGAGCATGCATGTGAGGTTTTTAAAGTAAAACTTGAATCATCCATGTTCCAAAAGTTGGACGAATAAGTAGTAAACGAACATAAAATAAGCAGGAATTGACATACAAACTGAGTTTCGCGCATGAAAATTCTGATAGACTGGATTTAATTTCTTATGATTGCGATTTGGTGGCAGTCTAGCAGATGGTCTGTTTGGCTGGTCTATGAACAGTCATTTTCAGTTTATTCAATCACAGTTTTCCTAGGAAAGCAGCAGGAATTCAAAGAAACCGAGTTTCAAGCATGAGCACCTTAGAATTCTCATAGGTTAGACTTCCTTAGGATTGCTTGTAATGGTAGACTGGTAGGAGAGAACACTGTTTCGCTGGGCTGAGAACTCAAAATCGTTTTTCCCATAGCCCAAACCAAGCAATTGACTTCCCTTTGTGTGTGTGCGTGTGTGTATATATATATATATACTTTCAAATTCAAATGTACCATGTAATTGATTTTTCTTTCTTTCTTTTTTCTTTTGAGATGAAGAACTTGAAGGAAAAAAAATATGAATTTTTGATGTCGGCTTAAGATTTGATGAGCAGACACAGCAGAGAACTTCGGTGTTTTTTGAAATCCAATATGCACCTGAAGTTTTCACCGATTTGGATCCTTATCTCTCAACACATAGATTTCATCAATGACTTATTTGGATTCATCGTGAAGAACAACTTCAAGACTCTAAGAAGGCTGAAAGATAGAAGGAAAGAAAGGATGAAATACGTAACATAATTTAACTTTCCATATAGTATAGCAAAAGGAGAAAGATATAGAAAAGAAGCACAATGGTATAATGAGGAAATTAAAGTGGGAGTACCAGTAAGAAGATGAGCGGGAGAAGGAGAGGTAGTGGCTTCCTCTGCTGCCGCCACTGCTCGTCCCTGGACCGGTGAGAACATGCATCAGAACTGCCACCAGCGAGAGGAGGAGAGCGAAGGCGCGGAGGATGAGGTCGGAGATGTGAAGAACGGGACCTTAAGCCCCTGCACCTGAGAGAGGGAGATCCGAGGAGTGGACAGTGGACACACTCTGTCTCTCTCTCGCTCTCTGTTCTCTCCCGAAGCCCAAGAACAATCAGGTGGACACACTCTGACTCATTCATACTATTGCTCGGGCCAGGTAAAGGTTACCCTTGTTCAAGTATACAACCTGCTTTTGTAAACTGGAAACTAACTATTGACGTGACCAACCTCACTTTCTTAATTAGGGATGGATGGCGTAAACGCATGGTGAAAGTCAGTTCCCTTTGTTCTTACCTGTGCGTACGCCATCCATCCCTAATTAAAAAAAAAACACACTTTCTTGTCATATTTTTTTTCCTTTCAGTTCTTCATCTCAAAAGAAAGAAGAAAGAAAGAAAAAACAATTACATGGTACATTTGAATTTGAAAGTATATATATGTATGTATATATATATATATATACACACACACAAAGTGAAGTCATTTGCTTGGTTTGGGCTAAGGGAAAAACGATTTTGAGTTCTCAGCCCAGCCAAACGGCGTTCTCTCCTACCAGTCTACCATTACAAGCAATCCTAAGAAAGTCTAACCTATGAGAATTCTCAGGTGCTCATGCTTGAAACTCGGTTTCTATGAATTCCTGCTGCTTTTCTAGGAAAACTGTGATTGAATAAACTGAAAATGACTGTTCATAGACCAGCCAAACAGACCCACTGCCAGACTGCCACCAAATCGCAATCATAAGAAATTAAATCCAGTCTATCAGAATTTTCATCCGCGAAACTCAGTTTGTATGTCAATTCCTGCTTATTTTATGTTCGTTTACTACTTATTCGTCCAACTTTTGGAACATGGATGATTCAAGTTTTACTTTAAAAACCTCACACGCATGCTCTCCAGCGAATCGAGATTCTTTTACCCCTCATGTACATGCTACTTTGCCCCTATATCTAAATTTTCTTAAAATGGCCTCTCGCAGGGGGCAGTTCTGATGCTTGTTCTCACCGGTCCAGGGACCAGCAGTGGCGGCAGCAGAGGAAGCCACTACCTCTCCTTCTCCCGCTCATCTTCTTACTGGTACTCCCACTTTAATTTCCTCATTATACTGTGCTTCTTTTCTATACCTTTCTCCTTTTGCTATACTATATGGAAAGTTAAATTATGTTACGTATTCCATCCTTTCTTTCCTTCTATCTTTCAGCCTTCTTAGAGTCTTGAAGTTGTTCTTCACGATGAATCCAAATAAGTCATTGATGAATTCTATGTGTTGAGAGGTAAGGATCCAAATAGGTGAAAACTTCATGTGCAGATTGGATTTCAAAAAACACCGAAGTTCTGTGCTGTGTCTGCTCATCAAATCTTAACCCGACATCAAAAATTAATTTTTTTTCCCTTTAAGTTCTTCATCTCAAAAGAAAAAAGAAAGAGAAAAAACAATTACATGGTACATTTGAATTTGAAAGTATATATATGTATATATATATATATATACACACACACACAAAGTGAAGTCATTTGCTTGGTTTGGACGATGGGAAAAACGATTTTGAGTTCTCAGCCCAGCCAAACGGCGTTCTCTCCTACCAGTCTACCATTACAAGCAATCCTAATTCCTAAGAAAGTCTAACCTATGAGAATTCTCAGGTGCTCATGCTTGAAACTCGGTTTCTATGAATTCCTGCTGCTTTCCTAGGAAAACTGTGATTGAATAAACTGAAAATGACTGTTCATAGACCAGCCAAACAGACACTCTGCCACCAAATCTCAATCATAAGAAATTAAATCCAGTCTATCAGAATTTTCATCAGCGAAACTCAGTTTGTATGTGAATTCCTGCTTATTTTATGTTTGTTTACTACTTATTCGTCCAACTTTTGGAACATGGATGATTCAAGTTTTACTTTAAAAACCTCACACGCATGCTCTCCAGCGAATCGCGATTCTTTTACCCCTCATGTACGTGCTACTTTGCCCCTACATCTAAATTTTCTTAAAATGGCCTCTCGCAGGGGGCAGTTCTGATGCTTGTTCTCACCGGTCCAGGGACCCAGCAGTGGCGGCAGCAGAGGAAGCCACTACCTCTCCTTCTCCCGCTCATCTTCTTACTGGTACTCCCACTTTAATTTTCTCATTATACCATTGTGCTTCTTTTCTACGTCCAGCAGTGGCGGCAGCAGATCAGACGTCTTCTTTAGCAAACAAGATGTCAAACATTGTAGCCTAAGGAAGATTTTTCATTCTGTAACTCAAGGCCACTTTACGTCATGTTTAGCAAAGGTGGGGCCTGAATCAGGAGTATACAAAATTTAAAGTCTGCGTTTGACATTGTTCTCAATGGCAGAATCGAAGAACAAAAACTTTTCCTTCAAAACAAAAGTAAGCACAAATTTTTCTAAGCAAGGGAGCAAGTAACGTCATGTCTAGCAAAGGCGGCGCCTGAATCAGGAGTACACAAAATCTAAAGTCCGCGTTTGACATCGTTCTCAATGGTGGAATCCAAGAACAAAAACTTTTCCTTCAAAATAAAAGTAAGCACAGATTTTTCTAAGCAAAGGGTTCATAAACTTAATCAACAAGGATCAAGTACAAGGTATGTCATTTGCTTATCATATCTAGCTTGTTTGCCGAATTGAAAGTGTAAGGTTAAAAACACAAAAACAAAAGCTAAAATCGGATAAACAAGCTAGAGCTGGTCGATGAACAGAGCAAATTGCTTCAGCTCCTCGAAGGTTGCTCATAATCAAATTCTCGAACGATCTTGTTTGTAATTAGACACAAGCTGAATAAACGTATATTACGATTATTAGTGTGCACTAAGAGTTTCCATTGAAATTATTAACTCAAAAAGTAAAGACTTAGCGCTTTCGTCTTTTGAAAATATAAGTGGACAAGGTAAATAATATGAAATAATTTAGGTAATAGGACTTACCTTTTAAAATTAGGTAATAGTTGACTACGACCAGCATGATCGTCTTGGTACATCTTTGCCGGCTAAAGCTGCGGCTCTAGGCCATCGCCCTTTCTTCAGTCCACAAAACGATCATATATCATTTCTTAAATTTACAATCTGATCCAATTTCTTATAAGATGTTAACGTTACTTGATATTGGAGTCAAACTGCAAGCCATTGAATTTCCTAGCTCAAACATAAGTTGAATCCACCTCTAATTTCACTGATCAGTTGTTGCTCTAATTGGACTTTCCCCGACTCTGAATTTGACAATGAATCCCAAAAAAAAAAAATCTAGTCGCTAATTCATAATCTAAACAATTTTACAAGCTGATCCGTTGTTTGTCTAGACACATCTGAGTTTGATCTTGATTGGATTATGCATCCATACAATCTTATTTATTTTTCTGCTTGAAAAATCTAATCAATTTTCACCCAATTGTAATATAATGTGCAATATTGCCAACTCCAAAATCAACATGGTATAACTACCTATTAACAAGTTCAAAAGCTTGTATATGAACCCGGTGATGTGACTCATTCGTAGCCCTACTTGGTAAACAACTCCATATATCTAACCTTTCTTATCAACTCTAAAGATTTTATATAATAATTTTATAATGACAAAAGTAATGTTCCCCTTTATTATTAAAAACAAACACTATACTTTTTTACTTGCAGGTCCTTTTTCCTTGTCTTCCAGCCTTTGATTTGCATCTCTGTGAATGTAGAAATTTATTATAATGCATTGTTATGCTTGGCATTTTAATAAATCAGAAACTCGCACGAACACATGGAGCAACAGTATATTAACTTAATGCAACTGTGCCATATAATATGTACAATGATTATTGTGATATAGTATATCCGAAGAATGTGAACTTTATTGATGCTTAATTGGACGAGAACTTTTTCTGTCAAATTTTGCTGGAAATGAACATTACCTAATGAATAGCGACGTTTTTTTCTTTAATTTCCAAATCAAAAAACAAAAGCTACAAGAGTTCCATCCACTTGGCTAGGTGTAGTTTAGAGTCTGAACTTTGTGATGGCTAGGAGTGCAAAAAGTTGGCAGTGCTTGTTTACCTCATATCGCAGAACTGATCTATTCTAAATGAGGTTGTGTTTGTTCCACGTTGGATCTCAGGTTCATGGTTAGGATCTCAAATCCACAAATTTAAGATTGGACCTCCTTCTATCCCACCTTAAATCCTTGGTTTATGACATGTAGCATGGACTGAGATTCACTATTTGACTAAATTGAAATCTCCCAAAGCACATTTTTTTATGCAGCACAGATCTAACATCCAACGCTATCAAACACAACTTGAATGTATGAGATCCGAGGATTTGATGTCCCACCTTCATTCAACTTGGGTCAGAGGCCCTTTGAAATTTTATTTTACGACACATTGGTTGACTTTTGGAGGGTGAATGAATTGAAGGGCGAAGCGGAGGTTTTCTGAAATGGCATATATGGTAATGTTTAGACCACACATAGCCTACACCTGCTTCAGCCCCTGTTTTGAGGACAATTGTATGTAAAGACTACACATCTATCTCCATTTTCATCAGTGGATAACAAAAGAAAAAAGAAACAATATGGTAGTACACAAGATTGGATCTCTTGGGTTGCTTTAATTTTACTACACTGGTTTGCCAAGGCATCACCATCCTTTAAATTTAAGGGGAAGACATAGGTTCAAGGAATTGAACTTGAAAAGAAGAAAAAGTGCACTAGCAATGCAACTACATTCTTAAGACAATAAGTGCAAAACCAAAATTCCCAATCGAGAAAAAAAAAAAAACAAGACTAAAGCATGGGAAAGTGCATTCTTGAGATTGAGTGCAGAATTGAAAGTGTAAGGTTGTGTTTGATTCACCGTATATCTGAGATCCATGGTTATCTGAAAACTCTAATATCTCAAATTCATGGATCTAAGATCGAACACCTCCTTCCAAATCTGATCTTAACTTCATAGTTTCTAACATGTAGCATGAATTTGAAATTCATGCTATTAAGATCTTCAATTTGTTTAAAATGAAGATCTCTCAAAACACGTTATTTAATGCAACCTCAGATCGAACACAACCTAAAGAAAAAAAAAAGATGAAAGATAGAGAGTTGATAATGAATAAGTTTTGAACATGAGAGGCATGAAAGAACCACAGAAGAAGCATTAGTATAAAAGAAGAAGAGAGAGTAGAGAAAACGGTATGAGTTATCTCTCTCTCTCTCTCTCCCCTGGATTGGTCAAAATTATTACTCGAGCCTCTATATATCCTTCCGATCTTTTTCATTGCACCTAGGGGTGAAGATGTCTTTCTTTTTTAGGATGTATTTTTCAATAAAATTATATTGCACCAAAGAGAAAATATTGCCTCTATTGCTGTATTATTTTTGGGAAAATGTGAGATTTTCAAAGATAATTGTATTCATAAAAGATGCCATTTGATGATATTTTAGGATATTGTGGATGTGATAGTTCATTTTGAATAATAATGTACATAGAAACACACGATCAGAGGATACTTTTAAAATATGTGATAATCTATTTGTAATAATGCAAAACAGATTCAATTCGCAGGTACACGAATTGCCATAAATGAGAGAGGCAAAATGATGGAAAAGGTCCTTTAACCCAAAAAAGGGTGAAGGTCACATCCTTCAATTGAGATAAAAGACCATATCCACATTACATAGTGAAATTGAAATCAGTCTGCCAACATCTATTGTCAGTTGATTTATTTTTATATTTTGCAATATTAAATGTTGCATTCTACAGAAAAAAGGTGATCAATGTATTACAGTCGCAGAATGTTGTGACGGCTTTTTGATTCACAAAATTTGAAAAAAAAAAATCATGTGACAATTGGCTGGTTGATTTAATAATAGTCACAAATAATGTCTCACAGTTTTAAACAACGAGGTTTTCTCAGATATAATATAGTGAGATTGAATAAAAGAAAAAAATACGATAAACTTTTAAAAAATTTAAAAAATTAGAAATAAGAGAAAAATAAAATAAGTGAGAAACTTATAACACAAAAATCAAAAGATAAGTAGATTTGCAACAAGTAAAAAATAAAAAATGTGAGAAAAATGTTTGGCATTAAAAAAACTGAAAGAAATGAAAGCATGTTTTTTTTTTTTAGTTTTAAACACCCATTTAATTTATTTCATCTTTTTTGGAAAAAATCGTGTTTTTTTACTATGATTTTAACTCCAATATGTATATATGACACTAGATTGTTTTGTAAGAGAAGTATGTACATATCTAATAAATCATAACTAGATTTGCAATTTAAGTGGTTTACCCTAACCGCACCGCTTTCTTTTCTCTTTATGATAACATTGAGTCATTGACAAGGAACTCTCTAGAGGATGGGACTGGTGCTATTGACTCTCTCTCCTTTTTTTTTTTTTGGGGGGGGGGGGGGGGGGGGGTTGGTTTGAGTGCCAAGAAAACCACAGCTAAGCTGACTAGGTCGCCGCCGAGCAGCTTAAAACCTAAGGCTACATTCTGCCAATCCTTTGATTAATTTGCTTGATAGGGATATCAACGGATCAGATATATCCTTAATCATATCCACTTTTCGAATATTCCAAATCAAATTCAAATAAAAAAATGTCATATCTGAATCTGAATCCAAAATCTAATTTTTCAATTCCAATCTAATTATCCCCAATTTTTATATTTATATCTGAATCTGAATTTTAAATCGGATTTTGCTAATTTTCAAATTTTAATAGCACTAGATTTTGTCATGTACCAGCGAAAACAGTTACCAATATGGATCTGCATTCACCAAGCATCCAAACCATCCCCAATATAGGCTCTTTGCTATAAGCCATTTTTTCGTGGTGGATGAATAAGGGGCACAACAGCTACATCATTGTTTGTTGAAAATATTACTGATGATTTTCAATGCATCACTAATTGTCTACTTAATAACTAAGCAAGCTTTTTTTAGGAGAAAGAGCTCTTCTCCAACATAACACTTGTCAGTTCTCACCACTCTTTAGAAGCATTGTGTTTCACGATTCCAAGGCACACTGCCCAAAAAATTTACTTTCTTGCCTGTTGCAAGGGTAGTCGTAACCCTAGATCAGTGACTAGACTACATAAACAAGTAGTTTCTTAAATAATTAAGTAGTGAAAAACCTAGCTAACACACAAATAACCTAAAGGAGTAACTAAAGACCAGCATGAGATATACAACTATTGGTAGTTTGGATACAAATAGCCAAAAGGTGCAGTTTGAATATGAATAAGATCCACGAGCATCCAATAAAGTTTAAGTGCAGCACGATGAGTATGGTGTGAGGGCATTAATGGTTCGGATTTTTCTTCCAACGAGTGACCCGAATCTTTATATTTGGGTATCGGTAGGGTGTCCACACTAATATAGTTATTTAAGAAACTACTTGTTTAGGTAGTCTAGTCACTGATCTAGGGTTACGACTATCGCTGCAATAGGCAGGAAAGCAAATTTTCTAGGCAGTCTGCCATGGAATCGTGAAACACAGTGCTTCTAAAGAGTGATGAGAACTGAGAAGGGTTATGTTGGAGAAGAGCACTTTCTCCTAAGAAAAGCTTGCATAGTTATCAACAATTAGTGATGCATTGCAAATCATCAGTAATATTTTCAACAAACAACCATGTAGCTATTGTGCCCTTGATTCATCCACCATAAAAAAAATGGCTTATAGCAAAGAGCCTATATTGGGGATTGTTTGGGTGCTTGGTGGATGCAGATCTATATTGATAATTATTTTCACTGGCATAGGACAAAATCTCCCTCAACTACAAAACCTTCCACGGCAACCTCAGTCTGCTACTTTTTTTTCCCAGCATTTTCCGTCATCTTTGACTTTAATTGCCATCTGTCGGCTCCATTGTTGCTTTTTCTATTCCCTGCTGGATTGATCACCACCTACCATCTTCTGCCAGAGTTGATCACCATCGGAGCATCATCCTTTTGGTTTTGAGAAAAGGGAGTGTCATTCATCACCAGAGTTGTTGTCTGCAGAAGCTATTGTAGATTGGAGCTATCTTCACCGATCAGACCATCCATTATGTCATTTGAGTTAGAAAGAGAGGTAAATAAAGTACTTCTGAGGTCTATAGTATATATTTTGTCATCCAAAGTTTTAATAATTTCAGCAATTATTTGATTGTGTTATGAATCTTCTGATCAATTTTGACTCTAGATTTGTGATTAGACTTAAATTTGTGCATGATTCAGTTGCATGATTAAATCTAAATTTTGATCCTGTTTGCTAATGGTTCCTTGGTGGGCTTGACATGCTACCTTTATAATCATTAAATCCTTGGGCAAATTGAGAATATTGAATATTGATCATAAGATTGTAGCATTCTATACTCTTTTGACCAGTTGGCTCAGCAATATCTACAGATGTGTACAAAATTATGGTTAATGCCCATTGTCAGCATTGAATCACTTAACTTTTTTGTTTTCTCCAACTCGAAAATGTTAACTTTTGGCCTTGTAGCCAAGCATTGAGTCTTTTCTTGTCATTCTGCTTTCTCATGATGATTTTCTCCACTTTTTCATATATTTTTGTTTTCTGAACTTTAAAAAAGTTTTGGTTTCTATGCTCCTAAGAGTTTCAAGCTATATGAATCTTTTTTTTTTTTCTGCAAGAGTGTAACTTCATTTGTCAGTAGTAACTTATAAATGTACCAAGTTGAAAGGATATCATAAGTGGTCAATTTAGTAAGTAAAAAATTTGACACATTGGCAAATTTTGGTGTTAGGAGAAACTGGCATTGCTAAATGCCATTAATTGCCTTTTTAATGCATTTATCTGGACAATAGCAGTCATTGTTGTTTGTTTACCTATAACAGCAGCACAACTAATTGCCACAACCTGAATACTTGTATCTACAAACGCAAGCAATACCAAATATTGACATTAGGAAAGTGGCATATGTTTTGCATTGCTTCGTCTGTGTGTATGCTTCAGCTGCCTTGCTTATTGGCAACACTCACTTGTTTGGTGTTCTTTAATACTTCTCAATAGCATCCCAAGGAGTTTTCATGTAGATTTTGGAAAGCTTACACACACACACATATGTATAATTTTTTTTTTGGTTCAATCATCAAAACCCAAAAGATGCTTATATGATATGTTTAGCAGGGTGCAAACTTGCAATGTGCATCCCAAAGGCGTAACATTTATTACCACTGATGGCATTACCCTTGCTCTGTGAAGCAGACTGAACTGAACCTACGGTAAGATACTCTGAAAGTGTCTTAATTTACATAACCTTTTCTTTGTCATGCTTGTATTAGGATAATACCATCAGATTATTTGCTTTTTCATATTGTCATCACTTCTATTCTTGTTTGTTTGTTAATTATTTGCTGCTAGGCAGGAAAATGGATTTACAAGTCAGGGTATTGCAATGTTTCTTCTGCAAATGTGCTGCTCTTCGAGGGGCTTATCATTACATTCTTGTGTCGAACAACAACTAGAATTTCTTCCATACCTATTCCTGTTGTCAATAATTGCAGTCCCTTAATGTAGAGATCCTTAGATGGTCTGATAAATACCAGCAGTGATCTGCCCACAAACTTGATGTGCAGAACACATACAAAGCACTCCTACTTGAAGCTCATGTATCAACCTTTTGAAGCTATTATTTTATAACTGTTTGGGACATTTTGTTGGTTTTAGGAGGTGCATGTGGTTTTAGAGTGCAGGTTTGTAGACTTACTTGTCTGCAGGTGGTTGTGTCAGCAAAATGTCCCAAATCTGCTAAGTAGTATGTGTTGGAAGGAGAAGCTAATAAAAGCTCCTTAACCATTAGATAAGACAACCAGAAAAGCTTAATGAAAAAGACATTTGTCTTATACTTTATTTGAAGGTATGCATTATTGCAGTTATTTCTTTGACAAATTGTACATTATGCAGTGCCTAGCTACTGTCATATTTTTGTGAATAATGACTGATGATGCTATCTGATTCATCTGCTGGCAACAAAATGATAAGGATTTTGCTTTCCCTCAAATATTCAGAAGCTTGTGAAAATTACTCTCCATCTGTTGCATTTCCATATACACCTGGAAGATATACAAAAGAGGTATGTGCCAATTGGTATCTTGGTTAATCTCATTTCCTGAGAGATGAGGCATTGATAGATGTAGTTTAATCTTATTTTATAGCTACCAATATATTACTTTTCATATAAAAACTTATTGCCAGATCTAATTCGCAAACTTGTTCTAAAATAATATCAATTGAATGGGGAATTGAAATTTCCACCAAACACTAATTCACTGCCACCATACTTGATATGCTGAATTGCTCATCTAGTCACTCATGCAAATGGAAAACTAATTTCATTAGTAGTGGGATCCAACACTTAGATGATCAGTACAACAGTTAATAGCACATACTTGTATTTGTAATGAGATAGTGGTTTTTGTTTTCAGATTTGTAGAAAGTAATGTTATGCTGGGGAAAAAATGCCTTAGCTGGTCCTGGTGTGCTGTGATACTTTTTGACACCGTTCTGAGGGAGCTATTCTCTTAATGGCCCTCTAGTGAGTCCACAGATTCTGCATAAAGCCGAAGGTGTTGGGTATAATTTGCAACTCAAGCATCCATGTGCGTCAAAGAACAAGTAGATTATCTTGTTTCAAAGATCATGTTATTTTTTCTTTCTGAATGCCCTTTCTTAGTTTGCTTTAGGAAATGCAAGAGCTTGGATAGTGCTTTTGTTAAAGAAATTATTGAAATGTCACTACATTTGTAATATTTTGAGATGCATGAACTCCCCCTAGTAAAGTTTTGTTAATAATATATTATAATTAAAAGTTTGATTAGGTAGTCATTCTGTTCCACTAATGCCAATGAAATTTTTCATGAAGTAGGTAAATTCTATCATTTTTCTGCTCAAAAATTGAATATTTTGTTCCTGTTAGATAGGTGGTTTAGATGAAACAGTGCAAATGAAAGCTAGCCAAATTGTGTGGTTTATATTTGATGCTCATTTCTTGAACACCACCCAGAGTCACTTGTTCAATGAAGAAATGCTACCTAATCCCACTTCCATTGTTCATTTTATCAAGTAAACAAGTCACGGAGAGAGCATGGTTTGTCTAGGAAGTCTTTACCACGGGAAAAGAGCCCAAGCATTGATCCTCCTTTGAATTGTCACTCACAAAAATCTCAGCAGAATCATTATTAGAGTCTTAAACAAATCACATTGGAGCATCCTATTTGAAAGGAACAATACTTAGATAGTCTCAAATTTAATAGCAAGAATAACAAATGAACACAACTGAAACCTTTAAATGTCATCATTCTAAAAAAAAATAAAGGAAAAAGGCTTGTCATTGCCTGTCATATTCAAAGAAACACAGTAAAAGGTAATTTTCTCACACATGACCTGAACAGGATACTTCATAGGCAACAAAGTCAGAATGGTAGACTAAGTACAGTACAACAGCAGATGAAATGGTAAAAATGTAGTATAGACTTTAGAGTAATTTCTATAGCATGTTTGGCATTAAAGGGACCATAAATCCTGAAAAAGTAAGCTAAAAGTTGCTTTATCTTTCAAGTGTACTAATGAAGCTCTTTGCTTGCTCTTGAAGCATAGTAACTAAGAGGCATGAAGACGATCATGTGGGCTCGTTCAATTCTCTGATATATAAGATGATGCCTTGCTCTTGTTTACCAGTATCCATCTAATTATTTACAATTTTATGTGCATCTATGGCACACAGACATGGTTAAACTGCCCACGTACCCCTGTCGACACTTAGACACTCGGATCGGACACGGCTGAGACATGCCAAAAAATAAAAATTATTAATTTAATATTTTTTTTCATTTTATCATTTTTTTGTGATGCATCCAATTGTTTCCATGAATAATCCTTTCAAATACTCAGCACTTTTGTGATAAAACAAACTTTCTTACGATATTCTAAAAGTGAACTATTAATTTAATGTTTTTTTTTTCATTTTATCATTTTTGAGAATATAAAATTTGTCGTGTCCACGTGTCCAAAAATTTTGAAAATTTCCATGTCCCCATACCCGTACCCATGCCCATGTGACATAGATGTGCATGGTGATGCCTAGTACATGAATTCCTCACTCCTTGTAAATTATCACATATCTTAAAAGTATCATTTGATCGTGTGTTTCTATGCACATTATTATTCAAAATGAACTCACATCCACAATATCCTAAAATATCATCAAATGGCATCTTTTATGGATACAATTATCTTTCAAAATCTCATATTTTCCCAAAAATATTACAGTAATAGAGGCAATATTTTCTCTTTGTAGTAATATAATTTTATTAAAAAATACATCCTGGGTGCAGTAAAAGAGATCGCAAGGATATATAGAGACTCGAGTAATAGCTTTGACCAATCCAGGGAACATAGAGAGAGAGAGAGAGAGAGAGAGATACTTCATACCATTTTTTGTACTTTCTCTTCTTCATCTTTTATATCAATGCTTCTTTTGTGATTCTTTCATGCTTCTCATTTCTTATCAACTCTCCATCTTTCATCTTTTTTTTCTTTTAGGTTGTGTTTGATTTGAGGTTGCATTAAAAGACATGTTTTGAGAGATCCTCAGTAAACTGAGTAGCATGAATTTCAAATTCATGTTCATCACCATTCATATGAACTACATATTAATGGAAATGTCATTGGATATAAATTTAACTTTCAACTTACCTCACCAGCACGAAGGAGGAGAAAAGTGTGCTGAGCTAGGGATCTGCCAACTAATTTTAGTGTCAGAAGCAGTTCCCTGCAGAAATTATACAACAGAATAAAGTAGCAGTAGATTTTACAAAACTATGTGTTCAGCTTTCTACATAATTCTAAACCAGGTTGTCTAAACTTGTGCAATAAAAATTCACACACCGCAGAAGCATGTCATGCCATTGTATATATATATATATATATACAATGAAATTAATATTAAAAAAATCTTATCAAGTCAAACAAGGCTTAGTCAGGCCCACCCGAGCCGGCCCCGATGCCTTTTTTCAGGTCCGAGTCAAGCCAGGTACCCGATCTGACACCCAGCCTTAAGTTCAACTCGAGTTCAGCTGGGTTATGTATTGCTTGGCTCAATTCATTTAAGCTTGTGTTACATGGAAATGAAACCATGGAGAGTGTTAAAAATTCATAAAAAAAATTATTGGCATACGAAGATTAACAAACAGGGAAGACACGAGTCAAGTCGAGTTTGAACTCAAACTTGAACTCGACTCTTTTATAACTCATAACTCAAGCAAGTTCAAGTCGAGCTCGAGTTGAGCATGCACAAACAAGTTCAAGCCGAGTTCAAATTGGTTCAATTCATTGTATATCCAAGCAATATAACCAATATGTGAGTGAAACAGTGCATGTGATGAGAGAGTCAAGTTGCGATTAACTGGTTCAGTCTACATGTTAACTGGTTCAGTCTACATGTAAGTGACAGACCTCAACTGAATACTAACGACAATGACCACTTTTCACACGAAAAAATTTGTATGAAAATTTTAGTTTAGCATATATAAAAATTTTGAAAGTTTTTATTACAGCTCCTTTTAAAATTGTGAAACTACAGTTTGATCGCAACCAAAAATTGCTGGCTCCACCTAGGCCTGCTTATCGGGCCGACCTGACACTTAAAACCCCAGCCCGATCCTGGCCCGATTAAAACTAAAAAAATATGTATATTAATATAAAACAATACTTGTAATAAAATATTATAATATATAAAAATCAATAAAATTAATATTAAAAAAAATCTTATCGGGTCGAACCGTGCTTAGTCTGGCCTACCAGGGTCAGTCCACTAAGTTATCGGGTCAACCCGGTGCCTTTTTTTTTAGCCCGGGTCCAACCAGGTACTGGGTACACAACCCCACGCCCAAGTTTAGCTCCACCCTCTTGATCTAATGGCTGGGGTCCTGATATTGGCATACCCATGTTGAGCGGTCTGCTGTCCTACAAATGATTTAGCATACCACCATCTAGTTCTTCCTTTAATGCCACTGACTTCAACTGAGCAAACCCTTGTTTTTTGAATTTAAACATGTTTGAAAGACTGTTTCTCAGATTTAGTTCTAGATGCATCTTCCTTGATATTTTCATAAGAAAAGATCTGACTTTTTTATTATGAACCTTAACCAACTAACTAAATTATAATATGGAATTAATTAGCTAGACAAAATGGATTTGATAATTCGTACCACCATAGGGGAAATTAAATGAAATAAGACAACTGCAATCTCTTAAATGTGTCACAGTTTTAATATTAATCACTTTTTCTGTTATCTAAAACATGAGAATACATTATTGCCAATGGTGTAGATTTTGTCAATTTTGAGTATATCTTATCAAATCTCAGTTTGACCTCTAATGCATCTTACTGACAGTGGCGGAGCCAGCATTTTTTTCGTTAAGAGACACTTGAATTGGTAACATAAGTTTGGTGTGGGCAAGAGTGGAGCCAGAATTTTTTCAAGAGGAGGGCCGAATTAAAGTTTTTAAATTTTGGCAAGGGCGGAAATATCATTTTTCAAAATTTTTGTATGACACAAGTGAAATTTTCTAAAATTTACCGGTAAATTTAAAAAAAAAGGTGGGCCAAGGGCCCATGCAGGCCCCCTTGAGTGTGGTTATAGCATGTAATTTTTGAGTCCTCACAATGTGATCTTGAGATGCTATAATAAGATTTTTCTTTGGCTGGTGTGGACAATTGCCCACACCTGCCAACAAGTGGCTCCACCACTGCTTGCTGCCTCAAGTCCCATTGAGAAGTTCTTGCTTTGGCACAATCAAGATGGCGTATCCTTGTGTGCCACTAAACTGTCGATTGAACATGACAACCGGCAACGGAGACAGGTATAGGGTAGGTTGGAAAGTGTATCTGAAGGCAGAAGCAGCCAACGGATCGAAGCTCTCCCCCTTCTCCTCACTCACTACTTCAGGACATGAGTGGACCCATAGTACACCGTTTACTAGAGCACCGCACCATTTGCAACCCAAAAGAGTAGTGCCTACGTGAATCGAACTGAAAATCAGGCTCTTACCAGCCCGCCAAATCGACTAACTATGCTACACCATTGAGACTGAAAATTGCTGCCTTCACTTGCTACTCATAAAGGAGGAATACTTCCTTTACTTTAATTTTTGAACATAAGTTCAAAAAGGAAGTCTTTCTTGAATGGGATATAAATCAATCAAATTTGGACAGCTGACTTCAAATAACCTTGATATAGAGAAAAAGAATTAAACATATGATTAAGGAATCAGATCAAATTCATATATAAGAAAAAAATTGATTGGATGTGGATATGATTTAAAAAACTATCGAATCAGGTTTTGATCTGGATCTGGATTCAGTTTCAAACAAATATCTTATATCCATTATCCATACATTTTGGAAGTTAATTCTTAACATATATAATATGGTTGGCATTCAATTGCGCATTTAAAAGTCAGATTTGGGTTTGATGCGAAAAATAAAAGTGGGTTTCGAATCGAGTTCGGGTTGTGAATTTAAAAATTGGGTTATGATATAGTAGACTTTTATATGTTCGTATTAAATTTTAAACATGTCAATACCGAATAAATCAAATATGGTAAAATATACATCCAATTCAAATTTGAACTATTGACGGGCTTGAACCTTCTTTAGCAATGTTAAATCCCTTTGTATGAGTCAATTTCAGAAAAATTGCCCAAACTTGATCACTTAACAAGTCTTGTTTGAGCTGAGTCAATTGAGCTTAGTTGACCTGGAGTAGGCTCCTTGACCACTACAATGTCTGGTCTTCGTGTGATGATTATATGCTTTTCAATATAAGCTGGTTTCCAATTCACATCTGATGACTCCCTTTGTGACAGCATGTTACCTAATTTCGACTTAATTAATTAAATCTTCTCCTATTGCTCTTTCTCTTTTTTTTTTTTCTCTCTCTCTCTGCCTATATACTACCAAACGAACCAAATATAACTGATCTGCCAAGGATCTCCTTATTGTTTCCCGTGGCCTCAACTCTTTCTTGTAGCATTGAGATGAGCAAAAGGATAACTCTCTCTACCCTCGATCGCTCAACTTTTTTCTAGCATTGAGATGGTATATATATATAGTGATTGATAGATACCAGACTACTTGGGTAAGAGATAAAAACCACATATACACTAACTTAATATAAATCATGCTTTAGTTTAAGTATTTTATTAAAAAAACTACCCAAATTTTGATGTTGTGAAAATATAAAGGGAAAAGTGGATTAGGGCTTTTAGGCGCTCTTTTCTCTCGATGATAGGTTTTGGGCATTGTTGTTATTTGGAGAGAGGTTGGAGACGTGAGAAGGAAGAAGAAACCACCTGCGGTCCAGGGGTAGGTTTTAACTTTTCTAGTTTTTTTTTTTTTTTTAATTTTATTTGTAGATTTCCCTTCACTCTCACCTGTTGTCCTATCTTTTAACAAATTTATTTCATGGTGTGGCATGTGATTTTTTTTTTTTACGCCTACTTTAGTTCATGATTTTATGTTCTCCAAGTCCATGTTCTGCATCTTACGCTCACTTCAGTTTATGTTTTTTCTTTTCAGGTATTATTTTAAGCGATTAATATGGAGTCATTGAATTTGACTTGGACTCCTAGTTTTGCATGTATTTAGGCCCCCCTATGTATCAGCTATCAGTTATGACGTTCTGTCACATTGTGGATTTGCACTCGGTTCTGATTTAGTAAATTAGTACAACATGCTAAATCCAAATTATGGAACCATCTATCTACATGCTACGCTTTAATCTTTAACTGTTGAATACTAATTAGCAACTAGCAAGTGTTATTATTTATTATGATTATTATGTCTTATTCTTCTTTGCTGCTGTTTTATTTAGTGTATTATGTTTCACTTTCAGTTTGAAAGAAGAACGAGGGCATAAACATATACAAGTTACTGCAATTTGCTCTTTGTAATTTTTCTACCATGCCTAGAGGGAAAAGTATATAATTTTGGTCATTTGCAAGAACGGCCATGAAGTATATTCTGGTGGAATTATTAGATTTAAGTATCATTTAGAAGGAATACAATGTCATAGTGCTGCTCTGTGCTGAGAGGTATTAGAAAATGTCAAACTGATGGCAAACCAAGCTCATAAAGAGCTTAATGAAATGCTAACAAAGAAGAATAAAACACAAAGTCGTCTAAGCAGTTTAAGTGAAAGCGGATCACATTTTAGTGCAGTTGCTGGTTCATCTAGTTTAGCTGCAAATGTCTTTTGTTCAAGTTCTTTGAGCATAGGGCATGGACAATAACAAACTATTTTAGGCATGTTCAGAAGACTAGAAAAAGGTCACATTGGCAAGCTCCTATTTAGAGCTATTGCAATGAATAATATGTCATTCCATTTACTAAGATCAGTTGATTTTAAAAATTTTGTTGTTTCTGTTTTGAGTCATTGCCCAAGATATTTTCCACAAATCAGTGAACCAAAAAGAATGAGGCTATTAAATGATGCAAAAAATGACGTGCAAGAATGTGTTGAAGACATGATAAAAAAGTGGTTGCAAATGGATGTACGCTTATGCCTAACATATGAAAAGATACAAGTAGAAGCAGGCCGTGCATATATTTATTGGTAAGCTCTCCAATGAGTACCACTTTTTAAAGGCAAAACATCTAAAAAAAGGCCCTAAAATGAAGAGTTTATAGTAGATTTCTTATCTTTGGCTATAGAAGAAATAGGACCACAAAATGTTGTGTCATAGACACTGAAAGCAACTACAAAAAGATGAAAATTGTTTTTGAAGAATGGTAGCCAAATATTTTTCGTACTGCATGTGCTCAATGCATTGACATAATACTTGAATACATTGATAGTTTAGATAATGTAGCAAACATTATGAGTAAAGCTAGGTGGGCTGTAAAGTTTGTATACAATAAAAAATAATCTTTGGATATCATGAGAACATATAGGAAGGGAAGGAATTAGAAGGCTGGGTGTAACAAGATGTGCTTCTCATTTTGTCTGTATGGATTCTATCTCAAAGCAAGAAGAAGGTGGTTCCCTGTAATGAATGGAGGTATGTAGAAGAAGTGGAACACACTGATCCAAAAAGAATTGACATGAAAAGCCAATAAAGAAGGACAAAATACAAAAATTGTCTAAACAGTTCAAGTGGAAGTGGACCATATGTTAGTGTAAATGCTGGTTCGTCAAGTTTAGCTACAAATGTCCAAGTTCATTAAGTATAGTGCAAAGACAACAATGAACGATTTCAGGCATGTTAAAAAGAAAAAAAAGGTCATATTAACAAGCTCATATGTAGAGCTATTGCAATGAATAATATAACATTCCATTTATTGAGATCAATCGACTTCAAAAATTTTGTTGTTGCTGTTTCAAATCATGAACTAGCATATTTCCCACATGTCTGATATATGAAAAGACACAACTAGAAGTAGGTCATACATAAATGTATTGGTTTGCTCTCCAACAGGTACCACTTTTTGGAATGCAAAGCATAGAGATAAAAACCCTAAGAATGCATAGTTTATACTTGACTTCATATATTCAGCTTTAGAAGAAATAGAAGCAAAAAATGTTGTGAAAATTGTCACAAGCAATGGAAGCAACTGCAAGTAAGCAAAAATTGTTCTTGAAGAAAGACATTCAAATATTTTTTTACTAGATGTGCTCATTGCATTGACCTAATGTTTGAAGACATTGATCATTTAGATGTTGTGACAAACATTATGAAAGGGTACCTCATCTTTTTTTTTTTTGAGGAATTGTGGGGATAAATAACAATAAGATATTGGGACATCAATTTGGAAGAGATGATGGAAGCGGGGGTTCATTTTGGTCATGGTACTAGGAAATGAAATCCTAGAATGACACTTTACATCTCTGCAAAGCGTAAAGGTATTCATATTACAAATCTTACGAGAACTGCTTGTTTTTTATCAGAAGCCTGTGATTTAGTTTTTGACGCAACTAGTAAAGGAAAACACTTCCTAATAGTTAGTATGAAAGATAAAGGCAGCTGATTCGGTAGCAACAGCTGCAATAAGGGCACAGTGTCATTATGTCAATAAAAAATGGCTCAGTAGTATGTCAACGAATCGGTCCAGTGGATAGTAAAGTTTATCTGCAACATTCAACAAGCTTTAGATATCATGAGAACACATACAACGAGAAAGGAATTAAGAAGAACAGGTGTAAAAGATTTGCTCCCAATTTGTTTGTTTGGATTTTATTTTAAAGCAGGAAGAAGGATTAAGGTTTATGGTTGCCTCTAATGAATGGAGGCACGTAAAAGAAGTGAAACACACTGATGCAAAAGGATTTACATGAAAGGCCAACAAAAGAGGAGAAAATAAAAAATTGTCTAAATAGTTGAAGTAGAATCCGACCACATTTTAATGCAACTAATGGTTTATCGAGTTCAGCTGCAAATGTCTTTTGTTTAAGTTCATTGAGTATATGGCAATGACAACAACAAATGGTTTTAGACGTTCAAAAGAGAAGAAAAAGGTCACATTGACAAGCTCCTATTTAGAGTTATTGCAATCAATAATTTGTCATTCCATTTATTAAGATTAGTCGACTTAAAAAAATTTGTTGTTGTTGTTTGGAATCATGGTCAAGGTTATCTTCTCAAATCTATGAAACAACAACAAAAACACTATTAAATGATGCCAAAATGATGTGATAAGCATATGAAGACATGAAAAAGGAGTGGTTGTAAACTGGGTGTATGCTTATGTCTGATATATGCAAAGATGCAACTAGAAGGAGACAATATAAATATATTGGTAAACTCTATAACATTACCACTTTTTGGAAGGAAAAACACAGAGAAGAAGGTCCTAAGATGCAGAGTTTATAATTGACTTTTTTTTATCTTCAGCTATATAAGAAATGGGACTACAAAATGTTGTGTAAATTGTCACAAACAATGAAATCAACTACAAGAAGGAGAAAGATGCTTTTAAAGAAAGGTATCTAAATATTTTTACTACTGCAAGTGCTACTCATTGGATTGACTTAATGTATGAAGACATTGGCCATTTAGATGATGTGGCAAACATTATGAGGGAAGTTAAGTAGATTATAAAGTTTGTATGCAAATGAAAGGAATTAGTAAGGCTAGTTATAACAAGATTTACTTCTCATTTTATTTATTCGAATCCAATTTTTAAGCAAGAAAAACTATTATGGTTCATGGTTATCTCTAATGATCGTTAGCACATATAAGAAGTGGAACAATCTGACGCAAAAGAATTTACAAGTTTTATCGAAAATGAAGGATTTTGAGAAAATGGAATATAAAAATTCATGCTAGTTGAGCCATTAGTGAAATTATTGAAAATGGTAGATGAAAGAGATATTATGTTATACTTGTATGAATCACTTGATAGAGCCAAAGAAGCTATAAGAACTGCAACTCTGCAAGCAAAGATAAAAGAGAAAAGTATATGTGATATTGGCAGATAATTGAAAAAATGTGGAACTATAATTTGCACACTCTAATTCATGCTACTATAGCTTATTTAAATCCTCATTTATTAAGGGATGAATTGATAAAAAATAGATCAATAAGTTTGTGAGGGCTTGGACTTGGTGACCAAAAAATTGATTTCTTATGAGGATGATTTAATAATAGCTAATGAATTGCTCAAGTATCATAACAGGCATCCTTCATTGTTTCATGAAGGGGTTAGCCATGAAACTTATTCAGTCTGCACATCCACGTAAGTTATAGGCTATTAGAGTATTATTTTCACAATTCACATTAATCATTGATCAAATATCTTAATTGCAAGGATGTTCTAGATTTTATATTTGTTGTTTTCTTAATTTATTTAGGGCTTTGGTGGGAGATGTTTGGATCATCTTTTCATATGTTCCAAGCATAGCAATTAAGTGCATTTGATGCGGCTAACACAACGAAGAGAAAGTCTTGCACCATCAAGATTGATGACTTGGTACTCATTACGATGAATATGCATTTGCGAAACATAGCTCCAGAAATACAAAAAGCAAATGCAAATCCTACCTATATAGACCATGTGAATTCATTTGCTGAAGAAGAAAATATAAGCACACTTCCCAACAGGCACAGGGTATTTTAAAAGAAACGGAACGTTTTATGGATCTTTCTTATATGATGGAGGCTCCAAAAGTTTCTGATCGAAGCACCTTTCGATCAAGGAGATGACCGGACTGCTTTCAGACCATTGTTTACTCAAAGTCACTGGCAGCATGCATGATTTGCAGAAACAAACAAAGGATTTACAGACCGTGGCGTAAGGTCATTCGTGAAAATGAAAAAAAAAAAAAAAAAGGTTTCCTGACTGAACATTCTCCTCAATGGCCGCGTCAAGCTTTGACAATGCCCACAGTTCGCGACAGATGTGGCTAAGAAGATTGTCTTCCGGAATGAACATATATCTGTTCGGATATCTTTGTAGCTTCGGCGACCTAAAATAATTCACATTGTTCAGCTTCTGTGTACTATGTGTCCTCTAATTAGATCGAGCCGGATTCATTCCCGTCCCCTTTTTTCTGTTTTCTGAAGTCCGATCCCTTTTTGAAAGTCAGTCTTACATCTTCCTCCAGTAACAATGTCTATAAGATATAGCACTAAAATTGAGTAATGGGTTTCTTCCCCCACATGATCATGAACAAAATTTTACCTGTTATCATTTTCAAAATGTTTAGTTTGACCCTCGCAGAAGCTTTTAACAATAAAGTAGGTCCAAGGCATGAAACCCTGCTCGCCCTTGTTATCATTTTCATCATCTTATTTTAACATGGCTTTCACGTCAGTTTCTCTTATGGTGATGTATATAGATCTCATCTAAGTGAGAATTTTAAAGAAATTTGACTATTAAGTTTTAAAATTTTTTGAAGCCCGGTAAACTCAATACGGGGGAAGTAGAGAACATAAGGCACAGGCCAACTTGATCATGCTTTTGGGAGCAGTCAAATACTGTGATGGTACTATATTATAGTCTAACAATTATACATACATACATACATACATATATATATATATATATATATATATATATATACATACATACATATACATATATATATATATATATATATATATATATATATATATATATATATATATATATATATATATATATATATATATATATATATGTATATTGTTGGATTATTAGAATTTAAAATTTTCACTAAAAAACATTCAATGAATTAGTAGTAGCGTGATTTATGGTAGTTTTAATGACAAACTTTTCAATTTTAACCATTAGTCAACTATCAAATGCACGCATACACAGACATGAAACCACACACACACACAGAGAGAGAGAGAGAATAGTTGTTAGTTCGTAGACGATTAGGTCAGGGACAATAACTAGGCCACTCAAAATTGTTCTGTTGAAGCACTTTCGTATAAATATAATCTTAAGAATCTTTCTGACGAGAATCATAGTCATTTTGTGAGTTTTAACATGCTTCTACAGAAAAAAAAAAAATAACGGCTCTTTTGACTTCAATTTTTTTAATAGTGTAAAAACCAATGGTTTCGTTAAACACAACTTGAATTAAAACATATTCTATGTTGAATTAGTATTTCTAAACACATCATAATATTAATATGTTTTTTAAAATATTTTCTTACAAAAATTTAGGAAGTCTAGCTAGTTTTTGTTTATATATATCCAAATTTTTTCTTCCTTGACTTTTGCTTTTTTCAATCACTTTGATCATTTCCTGGCAATTCAAACAATAATATTATGATCGCAAATAGCACAACGATTCTGTAACGGCTATTATTAAATAAAGAAGCCTTTCATTGTTTATTTTGTAATCCTTCTAAATACAGACGAAATGACAAAGATAAAAAGGATAATATAATAAGAAAAACCAATGACAGAGAAGAATATTATGTTTGCCACGAAAGGCACACACCATCATTAACATCAGATTGAGACAATCCAGACCATCAACAGAAGCAGAAATTTTGAAGCCCATCCGCATACTAATATCATCTATCGTAACAGATGTAAGAACTATGGTTAGTCTATGAGTTTGAGGATGGCGAGTGCAAGGCTCCCGAGTTTCATCAGATTCTGGTTCTGCTTCGTCAAAGGGGAAGCTCCTCCATCCCCGTCTGTGAACCCTGTCTCGCATGTGTCTGCGTTGGTCATGGCAGCCGATATCTCCACGTTGACGTCGTCATACCGCTTAGCCCCCAAATTCTTGATACCGGACTTGAACGAATCGATGGTGCTCGAGTACAGCTCCTTACAATCTTTCAGGCTTGCCTTGGTGTAAGGATCAGTCTTCTGGTTTAGCAGTTTGGAGATGTATGACAGCGTAGACGTTGCGTTCTTTAAGCTCATTTCCATGGCAATGGCGTCCAAGCCGGTGAGATTTGCATGGAAGCTCCTGTTGTCTGCCTGCAGCGTGGTCAAGCAGAAGCTGTAGTCAAGTGTTTGCTTGCAAGTCTTTTTTATGAACTGAATCCCCTCTTCACCATTAACATGCACTGAGGAAGTAGAAAAGAATGCCAAGATAAACAAAATGCACACGATGGCAGGAGAAGAACTGGCAGTGGACATGTTTGTATGTATATATGTGAAGGTTTGAGCCAATATCGACTATATTCCTATGTTGGCACTCCAAAGTCTTTTAGCTGTAAAGAGCTTCAAGAGGAACAAGAAGAAGAAAGTTGCTTTGGTATTGATGGTACTTGGCAGTTGGAATTCAGGCTATCTTTGCAGGTCTAGGGCTTAAACGAGCAGAAGAAGAAGAAGACAAATGATATAGTGAATGGTGAGGTTGGTATTTGGCAGTTGGAATCCAGGCTACGTTTCACTGTGTTCGCAGAACTAGGGCAAGAAGAAGAAGAAGACAATGGACTTGGTTATGTTGGCGTTTGGCAGTTGGATTTGAGGCCAAGTTTAGTGGGAGATGACATAGCGCAACGCATGAAAGGCGTATTTATAACCAGTGGCCACAGAAGAAGAAACGAAATGGAATTCGGATGAGATCAGCTGCGTGTCTAATCACAACTGACCTCAAATAAAAAATTGAGATAAGTTGTTTCTGTGCAGCGTGTTCCAGAGAGCAACGGCATGTGGGTATCGACGTTGTTGTGGTTATTTCAGAAAAGAAACCGCAGGAAGCAATTCCTGGCCGGCCGCCGGAGTACTC
Organism: Nymphaea thermarum; assembly: GCA_011799765.1. Lineage (NCBI taxonomy): Eukaryota > Viridiplantae > Streptophyta > Magnoliopsida > Nymphaeales > Nymphaeaceae > Nymphaea > Nymphaea thermarum. The sequence continues at coordinate 141,778 of JAANDH010000755.1, forward strand.
GACTTGGACGTGAATCCAAAATCGAAAACAGTGAACATTTGCTTAAGAGTATAATTCCCATGCATTTCTTTGTTTGGAGTCTCTAAATTAAGAACGTTTCTACCATCTAGATCCTAAAGTGTGTGTTTTGAGCTTAATTTGAAAACCTTACTGATTGGTCACATTAGATGACAGGTCTACATTGCGTATGCCATGCATATTCAAATTCCATGAATAGTTTACAACGTTGTTATAACAAGGCAAATAAATAAATAAATAAATAAATATATATATATATATATATATATATATATATATATATATATATTTGGTAAAAACTAGACACCTAGATCAGATAAAAACCAGACTCTTTAATTTTGGTTTTTAAATTATGTTTTTTTTTTTTTTTGCAATCTATCCTTATTGATATGGTCTTTAGAATGAGTTGATGCAAAACTTATACTAAGTTGATCACTTGTTAGACTTTAATGGTGTTTTTATAATAAGAAGAAATGAACAGCCCCCGTGGCATGATAATAACAATCAACATTTTTTATTAAAACAACTTGAAGCAAAACATGTCTTATATCAAAATAATCTTTGTAAATATATTAAGATGTTTATATTATATTTAAAATAGTTTTTGAACAAAAAATCAATGGGTCTGGTTTTTATCCCTGACTTAAATGTCTGGTTTTTACCAACTTATATATATATATATATATATATATATATATATATATATATAGAACAATTTCACTACTTTTTTTTCTTTATTTGTAGTCTCAATTATTGATTTAAAATAAAAATCAAAGGTTGAGATTGGTCTTTATCCATCTAGCATATATATATATGGTTTTGCCAATGTGATGCTTTTCTTTTAAAAGTAAAACATGATACGTATAAAACATGGCTTTTCCTATATGAAGGTTCATATGGAAGTCTACTTAAGCTATCTGGTCTGGTCCAAAGAGCACCTCCATTGTTAGTTGGACCTGGGGCCTTGTTAATTCGTGTTTTTCAAAACGATCACTTCTAGGTTGTCCTTCTCGTTTTTTTTTTCCTTCCCTGTTTGTATTAGAGGCTCTTTCTAAGCAGATAATGACTTTTTCTCAAAGATTTTGCCGTAGGGATCACTTCATCGACAACCTTAACAAACTCTCACTTCTAAAAAGAAAAAAAAAAGATCTTTCTCAATAATGGCAATAATACTTTTGAACTAAGAGATCTGAGCGTGTACTTACTTCATTGAATCGGACAATGTCTAGTTAGAACAAGTATATGCCAGCTTAGACCGTGTTTGATCCATTAAAATGCGTTTGATAACATTACAGTATATCCTTGCAGCACATGTTCTTATAACACGTTTTACAAGCAAATAAGATAGTTTGAAGAGCACCATCCATAAGCAACACTATATTTTTTGGAAACAAGAACGTGTTGTTGTTAGAATATGTGTTCTAAGAACAGCATATGCTCCAAGAACGCCTTGTTTTTCTTGCGAGACACTCTTCTAAAAATCTCGACTTATTTTAAAGCAACCAGACGCACAAATCAAAATAACTACCCAATACAACCAAACACCTCTTATCGATTTCTATGTGAGCCTTGAAAATTACTTAGCAAAATAAAAAAAAAAGGAAAATTCTAAAATTGCACGCATATTCCATTAAAGAATTTCTTTGCTTCTTAGTCTCTCCCGGTTTGATACGTTTATTTTAAAAAAAAAAAGTGAAAAAGCTGCCGTGAGAGTGACAAGCATTCTTAGTCTTCCGTCCAATCCTGTTGGTCATCTCCATATATATATATATATATATATATATATATATATATATATATATATATATATATATATATATATATATATATATATATATATATATATATATATATATATATATATGAAACTGGTATATGCTACATAATATGCTATAGACAGATAAGAAACAACCTCAACTATTGATCTTTTTTATATCGATAGTTGAGAAAAAAAACATGAACTAATACAAGTCTTCATCATTTCTCTTAAGGGTCAATTTAAAAAAGATAAAAGGCTGAGATTGTTTCTTGTATGTCTAGTGTTAAGTGTTTACCACCTACCCATTTTTTTCTCTTATATATGTTTTTCGTTTATATATATATATATATATATATATATATATATATATATATATATATATAGATATGCACCGTTGACTCTTACGACCGCATAAAAGTGCATTCGTTGTAATGGTTGCAATTAGTCAGTGCGAGGCATCCATGACGTCATACTGAATGCATCCATCCAAGATATAACTTCCTCCGAAGGCTTGCAACGTTGCGTACTCGTTTTTATTTCAATCAGAACAGTGGCAAAGGCTTTCCGCCCAGATGCAGCTCTT